>JAJJWW010006643.1:0-147089 GCA_023531295.1 Papaver armeniacum | reverse complement strand
CTTGTTGTGTTCTTGTGGAACTGTCATAAATGCTCTCCATTTATGTATCATATAATTTTTATTAGTAAAAACGATCTATGACTCACGTTAATGACTTGATTTTAACATGTCCTGACTGACAGTGAACCATCCGTAAGGAAAGGGAATCATCCTTGTAAGGAAAATGTGATCCTAGTAAGGTGCAAGATATCAAAGGGAACCCGATCTCGTACGGCATCAAGGTTTACAGCAGAAGTGTCCCATTCTATGGACACAAAAACACATATAAGTTAGATACCATATACATGAGAAACCCATCCTAGTACCTAGCTCAATCAATCCTTTGGGAAGCTAGTGTGACTATTAATAATACTCACATAGAGGTAGAACCAAACTTATTTTGTGAACCGTAAACTCATTGTGACTTGAACGCGGTTCGATCAATCATATAGTTCTTAAAAGCTTTTACGAACCAATCTAAACTTGTTCGAAGTGTGGTAAATTTGTCATAATGTAAGTGGAGAGAGAACTATAAAAATAAGATGTTTCACAAACTTTGAATACTATGTTGTGAATGTTTATTTTCATAATTGCTCAAGGATATTCCCGTTCGCTATGTTATAATCCTATGGATCAAATATGTTGTTAATAACCCCTAATTAAGGTTATTAATTTCATTTTAGGGAAACATATGAATCAGTAATGTGCATTTACTAATTAGATTTTCCAGAGATTTCGATCGTTATTTTTGGATACATTTCTGTGGAATTACAAAACCTAATCTGCTTCTTATGAATAACGGAGAACATTTTCGGTTTTGGAAAATTCCTTGCGTCCAAACTTCCTTGTCTATACCATACTCATAAGTCACCTTTCAGCAAACTAACTTTGCGATATTCTGATCCTACAGTGACTATGCACAGTACTCACATGGAAGGTAGAACCGAAACTTGTTTTGGTAGAACCGTTAAAACCATGATTTGTGATTGAATGTTATTTGATCAATCGTATAGTTCTTGAAAGTCAGATGAACCAATTCTAAACTTGTTTAGAAGTGTGGCAAATCGGTTTCAAGGTTGTAAGTGTGAAAGAGAACTTACAAAGTTAAGATGTCGACATACTTTGAACACGTGCTATGAATGCTTATTATTTAATTGTTCAAAGTTATTCCTTAATAGCTAAGGGAAGAGAATCCCAGGGTCGAAACATAAATAAGTTAAGAATCTTTTAATTAAGGTTATTAACTTCATTTTTAGGAAAATAAGAATTAGTAATGTGCATTTACTAATTAGATATTTTCTGAGAGATTTCGATCATTATTGAGCATTTCCAGGAATTATGGAAATCAAATTTGTGCTTTAATGAATATCTTGAGAATATTTTCGGTTTTGGAAATTCCTTGGTGTCTAAACTTCCTTATCTATAAATACTTGAAGTTTGCCTTTCTAGCAAACTGATCCTTAGTAACAACAAACTACCTCTTGTTGTGTTGTTACTGGTGAAGCCACCTATTCGGAGAGGAGAGTAACCTAATTAGGCGAATTCTCTTACGGCCGCTCAGTTTAAAGTCTTCTTTGGGATTGAGAAGCTCTATTAGTACCGTCGGTGGGAAACTAGATAATTGCGGTTTATCTTTTGTTTTCTTTGATTTGATTGACTGACGGTGGTTGAACTTTGATTGCACCTAGTTTGTTTATGCTTGAGAATCTTCTCTTCTGATATAAGATTCACTCAAACTAGTTCGAGTTTTCGACGGGGATCTTTAGACCATTGTTAGTTCTAAAGACGATCTTGTGATAATCCATTGTTAACAGACTCCGTTCTGTGCGTGATTGATCATAAGAGATTCAAGTGATTGTGTGCAGGTGTTTATTGAAGATCTAAGAAGATTTGAAGACAAAGAAGAGTTTGAATATTTCTGATTTGTGGGTTCATAATATTTGGTGTGCACAATACTTGTTTCGGTAAAAGAGGATCCAATTAATAATCGGTTTACCCTTGTGATAGATTGGATTAATTAATTGAGTAGATCGGCATCAACACAATTCTTTGGATTAAGAGTGTTGTTGGCTTAATATTAAACGATTACTTCGGTAATTGAATATAAGATAGATCTAAGGACCTGACGAAGCAGTTTATGTTAAGATAAACAGAAGAGCCTTTGTCCAACTCATATCACTTGGTTGAAGAGAGTTGATACCAAACAGATTTTTTGTTCCTTTACTGTTTGGAATACGAACCAAAGGAATTGTTCCAAGTACGTGACTTAGGTCGGAGGCGTGGAAATACAGACGGAACTAGGTGAACTATAGGTTTAGGTCTCAACTATACGAAGTTAGGTGTAATTTTGTGTAGCGGCTTAATCCTGAGAGTATTCAATTCTGGACAAGGTCCCGAGGTTTTCTGCATTTGCGGTTTCCTCGTTAACAAAATATTGCTGTGTCATTTACTTTATATTTCCGCATTATAATTGTTTATTATAATTAAATTAAATCACACAAACGTTAATTCCTATTTACTTGATAAGTGAATCCTATTGTGTTTGGTTAAGTCCGAACCTTTTTATCAAGTAACATACTTCATTGTTGTATTGTCTCGATCTCGTATCCATAGACGATCACACGAAGTGTGAACCGATTAGTTGTATTGTCTCGACTCAGTCCATAGACAATCACTTTCGGAGAAAGGACTTATAGGTAGGAAAAGTTTTAGCTTGAGGTATATTTGGGTACCCTCGCCTTTTCATCTCCGATAGGGCAAGATAAAAAGAAATCACAAACATGTTCGTCTCATCGCTTGATTTCGCAATATCTTGTTTCGCTACCATACGATTAAGATTATTGTGAGGTGATTGATAATACTAGGTTATTCTTCGGGAATATAAGTCCGCGTTATCAATTAGTTCCTGTTCACCTTGATTAATCAAAAGACGGAACAAACTCATAGGTTTATCTGTGGGAGACAGATTTATCTATTATCGTAGACTTTTCTGTGTGATACAGATTTTTTTATTAAAATATTCGACTTTGGGTCGTAGTAACTCTTAGTTGTGGGTGAGATCAGCTAAGGGAATCAAGTGCGTAGTATCCTGCTGGGATCAGAGACGTAAGGAGCGTAACTGTACCTTGAATCAGTGTGAGATTGATTAGGGTTCAACTACGGTCCGGGCCAAAGTTAGTTTGTAGTAGGCTAGTGTCTGTAGCGGCTTAATACAGTGTGGTGTTCAATCTGGACTAGGTACCGGGGTTTTTCTGCATTTGCGGTTTCCTCGTTAACAAAACTTCTGGTGTCTGTGTTATTTCTATTCCGCATTATATTTTGTTATATAATTGAAATATCACAGGTTGTGCGTTATATCGATCAATTGTGAAATCCAACCTTTGGTTGTTGATTGGAAATTGATTGATCCTTGGATATTGGTCTTTGGTACCATCCAAGTTTATATCTCTTGTATTTGATAAAGACTCACAGATTTCTATTTGTTTGAGTATAGATCAAATCGAGAGATAGAGATATTAACTCCTTGATATACTTTTTATTAAGATTGAGTCTGTCTAGTTGATTCTCTTAAAAGTATATTAGAGTTAGTCCATACAGATTGCTAATCGAAATATTGGGTGAGGTTGTTGTACCCCCGCATTTTCAATTGGTATTAGAGCAGGCAAACACGTTTAAGACCTCAAAAGTTTGTGTTTGTAGCGATCTGACTCTATGGACAGAGGTGTTATCTCTATTAACGTACCACCAGTCTTCGATGGTTCAAACTACTTATGGTGGAAAATTGCTATGCGAGCTTTTCTTCAAGCAAGTGATTTTCAATCATGGGTATATGTTGTTAATGGCTATGATGCTCCCGTTGTGGCAATAGGTAACGCTACTGTTCCAAAGAATATTAGCGAATACGATGCTGCTGAGATACTTTCTGCAAAGCAATAACTCCGACGGTTTGAATGCCATCATACATGTCATTACCCCAAATCTTCAGCACCATGTGTCAAATTGCACTAGGTCTAAAGATGCGTGGGATATCTTAGAAACCGTATTCGAAGGTAATACCAGTGAAAAGGAAGCCAGGCTTCAAAACCTGAATTCCGATTGGGAAAACCTTCGTATGGCAGATGAAGAATCATTTGATGAGTTTAATCACAAAGTGTCTGAAATTGTTAATGCATCTTTGCATTGGGTAAGACTATTCTTGAAAAGGACATTGTGATGAAAATTCTCAGATCGCTGCCATCAAGATACGACTCTAAGAAGCATGCCATCGTTGAGGGAAATAACCTTGATAATCTCTCTAGAAATACGCTGGTTGGGAAGCTTAAGATCTTTGATCACGAGCATTCATCCAAATCTAGGGATGTTGCTTTCAAAGCACTAAAAGACACAAAATTACTTGATAAAAGTAAAAATGTGTATATCTCTGAAGACGATCACTCTGAGACTGATTCATCAGATGAAGATCTTGACAAATCGGTCTCGATGATCACAAGACAGTTTAGGGATCTTCTGTTGAAGAGAAGTAAACGGTTCTCCAGAGATAAGCCTAAAGCATCAGTTAAACCTCATAATCGTATTCCTCCTAAAAATATGGACACAGATGAAACTGATGACGAGGATATGCCTCGGTGCTTTAAGTGTAAGGGATTTGGTCATTTTGCAAATGAGTGCCCAAATCATAGAAAATACACTGGGAACAAAGGTCTTGCTGCGACACTTGATGAGATGTCTGACAATTATGATTCTGATGAAGACAAAAAATCAAGTGTTGCCCTTCTATGTGAAAATATTGATTTTGATAATTGTAGCAATACATACATCAGTCTTGATAATCTTTTAGAAGAGAGCCCAATCAAGATGGAAGAATCAATTGACCCTTCTTTTGGAAACCCCTTGTTTAATGTTTCAGGATCTACCTTGTGCCTAGCAGCTTGCGTTTCAAAGGCACCTGAATCATCTTTTACGTTGACATGCTCCTATTGTTCTCTCAAGGGACATGAGTTTTCAAAGTGTTTCAAATACAAACACAAGATGAGATATGTCAACAAACTTCAACGAAGAGCAGATCGTCTAGCCACCAAGATTAAAATCGCAGAGAAAACAGCTAAGGTATGTAAGATCTTATCTTCCTCGAAGAGATTAGTTTCCAAAGATAAATATAGGCCATTAGAGAAGAAAACTTGGTCTAAACATACAGAAGGGAAGGGTTCCATGAATTCCGTCTAAAAGGGTCATGGTGGATAGATAGTTGTTCACCACAGTACAACTTGAGTGTGTTGTCTTTGTCCATCTTGTCTCATGTTCCTGTTAAAAAGAGACAAGATCTTGCAGACCTCAGGCTTGAAAATAATTTTTTTTTTCTTTTGTTTTCTAGCTTTGTGTTGGTTGGTTTTTGGAATTCCTTCATATCACTATTGATATTGAAAAAAATCTGTTTGCCAAAAGAAGAGGGTTATTTACGACAATTCCACTCTTTATAGGGTTGTGAGATGTGCGTACACAAACCGTTTAAAGGTTTAGAAACCCCACATTCCTTTTTCCTTCTCTAATACTTTTTATATCTTAAGACTGCTTGTTGAGATTTGATTGTGAACTCCTCTCACAAAACCGTGCTTTCATGGATACTCCAAGCACCATGTCTTCTGATGGGAAAGATATCAATATGATTGTTAAGCCATCAATCACTAAGGAAAAAGATAAATATTAATTGTCTCCAACTTTAAAAAGAAAAAGAAGAAATGTGAGGAAGCCAAGAGTTGTTCCTTCAAACTCTCAGAAGTTTTCTGATGTTCTTGAAGAGTTAAAGCTGGCAAGAAAAGAGATTCAGCAAATAAAGGCTTGTGTTTTAAGATCATTGGAAATTCAGAAGGCCCTGGTTCGACATCATCATCCAAGAAGGTTTATTGGTATTGACTCCTTCCTCCATGAACCATATGTTCCAATGGTTGTTGACGACAAGGAATTTTTCAAAGATCTTAATGTCTAGGAAACTTCTTAAGAGAATTTTTATTCTTGTTTTTATTTAAGAAGGATAACTAGGGTTTGGAATAGCCATTATTGTGAGTACATATAGCTATGTCCAACGTTTTCATATTCATATTTTTAGGTTTATTTGTTTAAATTCTAAAAAGTTGGTTTGGAAGATGATGTTTGCAGTATTAATATTTATGGTTTTACATATTGCATTATGTTATGGGATATGTGTGTTTGCGTCCGTGAACTATTATTGTCCCATACGATGTCAAAAGTTATCTCTTTCATATGTCGATATGCATGTATTGATACAAGATCGATGAACTTTTGACAAACAAAAGTTAAGCCTATAATGTCATTTATTGATGGAAGATAGGTTAAAATCTATTGTTTACAAGGATTGTGTCTATTGTATGTCATTGTGCAAATAGTGATGGAAAATAGAATGAATCCTTGTATATGCCGCAGTATTGATCTTCCCTGATCCATATTTTTTCTATATACTGTGTGGCTCCATAAGTATTCTTGTGTGAGCATTTCCAACTAGACTAATCATAGACTCGTTTGTGGTTATTTTGGTTGTGTATTCCGATTAAATTAATCATGGGTTCTCTTGTGGTTAGTTTAGTTGAGAATTTTGGATACAAAATCATTTGTGGTTTTTTGGTGTCCAAAGAAATCCTTCTTTTCTCGTAAAAGTAAGGTCGCTCTTGTTGTTCTTTCGGGAATGACATCAAATGGGGGAGAGTTCTTTTGAACTTGCGCTTAATTTCCATATCTTTGTGGGGAGTGCGGCTGTGTTATATTGTATCTTAATAAACTCCTTGATGAATGCATTTAGCTTAGGCTTTATGATTCCATCTAAACAAAGTTGATATGTACTTTTCTTTGGTCTTGAAGTGTCTCCATGAAAATTTCATTAGGATCCCGTTTTCGTACCTTTGCCAATTTTATTGACAAAAAGGAGGAGAATTAATATGTAGTTCACACTACAAATACATATGGTTTTCGGATCATTATGTAAGGGGGAGTGGTTTTCGTGTTGAGAAGAAGTATTGACTAAGGGGGAGTGATACATATCACCATAGTATTGTTGTCAAAGTTGTGATACAATTGAACTTTGACGATGTGTAATAATACTATGACACTGTATAACAATGATCGAGAGCTTTTGTTTTTTCATTGTTATGGCTACGAAACTTCAACAACTATGATGCTAAACTGAACATCTATGGAATCATGGGAGTACTTGGAAAAGACGAAGTTTTCGAGTAATGTTGAAGCACCAAGGAGATCAAGCATGTGGACTATAAGCTACAAAGTTTTATCTATTTTGTAATCCATATGTATTGATAGTTTTGTCACTAAAATTGACAAAGGGTGAGATCGTTAGACCATTGCTCGGTCGAACTCGCATGCGTTGCTATCTCAAGCATGTTTGTCAATATTAGTGATCAAAACTATATGTCTTGATTTCTAGTTACTTATGACTAAGTATCGGTCTAGGATAGTTAAGTATAGTTGAGCTCCAGACTCCATGGCGATTATCTTACAAAAACGAAGAACTACTCGAGGAACCAGTGGAACTTCATCCGACTAAAAGGTATGTGGAGACTTGAACTCATCTGTCACTCAAAAGTCTATCTACTCTATCTCCTACTCTTGAGACAAAAGTCGTATAAGTATGATAGTTTTCATACATACACATTTGCTATTTCGAGACGAGTTTACTCGCCTATCTTTTTCTCGAAATATGTGTTGGTAAGCTTTCGCTTTAACCACTTTTCATCTTTACCCATGACGAAAGTCATGATGACGTTTCAATCTTGAAAATAGCTTTGATGACGATAGTCGTGAATAACGATTGTTATAACATTATAGAAGAATGTTTCAATGATTGAAATGTAGGGTTGAGATTACCATCTATGGATATAAGCATATATAGTGTGTTTGCACATTAGTGTATAAATCCATGTACCGGAAACCAAGTGCATGCATATGTGTGCATACGGTATTGGTGAAGGAGACAGGTTAGGTACGCGTACTGGCGAAACTTTTCCTTCCGGAAAATTTTGCTGAGTTTGGAGTTTACGAACTCATAAACCAGTCACCTTAGGTACGCGTACCCATATGCGTACTGGCGAAACTTTTCTACCCGGAAAGTTCTGCTGAGTTTGGAAAACAAAACCCAACTCAAATCCGGTAGCTAAGGTACGCCTACCCGTACGCGTACCCAAGCTGGTTATTTCTCAAATCGGCAGTTCATGAACTAAAAACAATAAATTATAAGGAATGCAATCTTTGCAAACCGTGGGTATATTTTTCATGAATTGATTCAAATGGATCAAACCAATTTTGTTTCAATTGTGTCTATGAATAAAGACCTAAGAAATTGAACAACTCTTCAACTAGTTCTTATGAGTCATTTGAATTTGTTATGAGAAAGATGAATACGGTTAATATGAAAGTGTTCATATGGCTAACCATTGGTTAACTATTTGTGAACCAACTAAGTGTACACGTTTAAGTACGGTTACTCAAACCTAAATGAAATACATTTCATTTGTGTGTGACAAGCTAAGTTTCGATCTAACGGTTGAAAGATATTAGCTCGTATCTAATCAACTTTTTCATCTAACAGTGAATATTGAATGCTTTGTTACCAAGGTAACTTAGATTGCAAACCCTGATTTGAAAATTATATAAGGGGAACTCTAGAAACTGGAAAAACTAATACCCACACCTCATGTGTGATACTAGTTGGTTTTGCTAGAGTCGATTCTCCTTTAACCTTAGGTTTCTTCTCGAGACCCTGTAGGTTAACGACTGAAAGACTTCAATGGGATTTTGAAGCCAGACGAAACTACTTCTCTTGTAGTTGAGCGATCTGATCTTGCCATTTTCTATCGTACGAGTTCAATTGAATAATTGACTTGAGATTATATCTTCGATAGGGCAAGATAAAAAGAAATCTCAAACATCTTCCTCTCATCGTTTGTGATTCCGCAATATCTTGTTTCGCTACCATATGATTAAGATTATTGTGAGGTGATTGATAATACTAGGATGTTCTTTGGGAATATAAGTCTGGGTTATCAATTAGTTCATGTTCACCTTGATTTATCAAAAGACGGAACAAAAACTCATAGGTTTATCTGTGGGAGACAGATTTATATATTATCGTAGACTTTTCTGTGTGATACAGATTTGTTTATTAAAGTCTTCGACTTTGGGTCGTAGCAACTCTTAGTTGTGGATGAGATCAGCTAAGGGAATCAAGTGCGTAGTATCCTGCTGGGATCAGAGACGTAAGGAGCGCAACTGTACCTTGAATCAGTTTGAGATTGATTAGGGTTCAACTACAGTCCAGACCAAAGTTAGTTTGTAGTAGGCTAGTATCTGTAGCGGCTTAATACAGTGTGGTGTTCAATCTGGACTAGGTCCCGGGGTTTTTATGCATTTGCGGTTTCCTCGTTAACAAAACTTCTGGTGTCTGTGTTATTTCTATTCCGCATTATATTTTGTTATATAATTGAAATATCACAGATTGTGCGTTATATCGATCAATTGTGAAATCCAACCTTTGGTTGTTGATTGGAAATTGATTGATCCTTGGATATTGGTCTTTGGTACCATCCAAGTCTATATCTTTTGTATTTGATAAAGACTCACAGATTTCTATTTGTTTGAGTATAGATCAAATCGAGAGATAGAGATATTAACTCCTTGATATACTTTTTATTAAGATTGAGTCTGACTGTCTAGTTGATTCTCTTAAAATTGTATTAGAGTTAGTTCATACAGATTTCTAATCGAAATATTGGGTGAGGTTGTTGTACCCCTGCATTTTCACAAGTTCATCTTATATCCTTGACGAAAGTCAAAATATGATCATGTGAAAATCGCATGGTAACATCTTACATGATTTGTGTGACACAGTCATTTGATGTAGACTCGAAATGTTTCGTATTGATCATTCGATCACTTGAAAATTGCTTTGAAGATAATAGTTTATGTGAGACAACTATTCCTGTCTTCCGAGAATGTTTCAATGGTTTAAATGAGAGTTTAGAACAATTGGATTTAAGCATAGTATGCGTACTTGCATATATGTAATCCATGTTCGGGAACCATAGTATGCATACCCGTATGCGTACATGTTGGTTTGTGAAAGTCCGGGATCCTAGTACACATACAGGTACGCGTACTGGCGTAAGGTTTGGGTCCGGGAATTTCTGATGAGTTTGGAGGTATGCGTACATGTTCGCATACTGGCGAACCCAAACTTAGTCCGGCCACTAAGGTATGCGTACACGTTTGCATACCTGAGTGGATGATATTCTAAAATCGGTTTGTTCATGAACTAATACATTTATATAATAAGGAATGCAATCTTTTGTAAACCGTGGTTATAATGTTCATGACTTGATTCGAGTGAATCAAAATCGATTTTGCTTCGATTGTGTCTTGTATACTTCAATGAGAATATATACAATTGAATAACTCTCTAACTAGTTTCATTTGAGTCATTTGAACTAGTTATGATTAAGATGAATAAGGTTTATATGAAAGTGTTCATATGGCTAACTTCAGTTAACTATTGTTGAGCCAACAAGGTGTACACGTTTAGGTATGGTTACTCATATCTAAATGAAGGTACATTTCATTTGTGTATAACAAGCTAAGTTCGATCTAGCGGTTGAAATATATTAGCTTGAGTCTAATCAGGTTTTCATCTAACGGTGAATATTGAATGCTTTGTTACCAAGGTAACATTGATTGCAAACCCTGATTTGGAGACTATATGTAGATGGGGCAAAACAAGTTGCTAGTTTTTACGGAATTTTGGAGACGACCGTGCGGAAAAAACTCCTTGAACCTAGCGAACTGTCAAACCTCACACAGATGCACTGCAAAAAGGGAGTGCTTTGAATTCGATAGATCAATCTGTATGACTCCGGCCTAAACCAAGACAATGGCCGTTCCAGAGTCAATTTAGTCACAAGAGAGGATGGGTCGATCTGTAGGAGGGAAGCTGAGAAATGTGTGAGATCAATGGTGATCGAAGATTGTATGTGTGTTGTGTATTCTGCGTAGAGAAATAAGATAAGCTCTGATTGATTGAATTTGCTCTGTTGAGAGTAATTACTCACACGTTGAGTTGTCAATTTCTTGTTGTCTGTTTGACGAAAGATTGTCTTGTCCTTCAATCATGATTCAGAGACTTATTTATATTGCTAGAATTGTAAACACCTTGATCCCATGAAGTGTGACAGTTGCTGGAGTCAAAGAGTGGGGAAGTGGAAATCGTGTTAAAACCAGTTGCTCATCGTGCGGAGACTTGGTTGATTTTCCATCCACTACTTTGCTAACTCCTCCAATTGATTGCACGACTTTCTTACATTCTCATCGTGTATATGAACACACGTGACGTAGACCGCCAGACCAAAACCCTAGTTAATATCCCCCTGTGACACGATTGATGTCTCGTGATTGTGGAGTCTGCAAGGCAGACGTGTATTTAGTTAGTAAGTTGCTGACTTTATGGGACGATGAGTCCTTGTATTGCCGAGTCGAACGTGATTTCTAAATGTTCTAAGACTCATGAATCGAACGTGTCTGTTGAGACAGAGGTGTAATTCTCGAGTAAATGTTGATAGTTAAGGTTAGGGGTGTAAATTTGGGCAGGCCAGGCCGCCCAGACCAAAAACTAAGACATGTCAGGCTTAATAAATGCGAGCCCGTAAGAAAATTCAGGCCGGGCAGGCCGGGTAAAAGTAGATAATTTGCTACCCAAAGTCCGCCCAAAGCCCGCTTTTTATACGGGCAGGCCAGATCGGGCCGGACAGGCCACTATTTTGAAAATATTTTTTTGTTAAAAAAGTTTAAATTTTCAAATGGATGGTATTAAATTTATTTATTTTTAATGCAATATCTTTTTCATTCTAACATTGCATATCATAACCTGGCAAGATTGGGGTATACTCAAACTAATTGGGGTATACCCAATAAGACAAAATCGGGTCATTTTGAAGTAAAACCAAGCCACCCCTTAACCTTGTTTTTTCTAAATGGCTAATATGCCCTTGGTTAATTAACACTAAAATTCTGATTAGGTTAATTAATTGAGTTTAGATTAAAATTTTCAAATTATGAATTCAGTAGATTAACCTTTTGATCCGTCTTATGAGTTCGATTTCGATCCAAAAATTTGGTTTTGAAAATGCATAAAGCCGGCAAGGTCGTGGTTTGAATAAGCTTCCGACCATACATCCGCCGGAATGGTCAACTTTGAATAAGCTGCCGATCGCTCTTCCGCCGGCAGGGTCAACTTTGAATAAGCTGCCAACCAGATATCCGCCGGAATGGTCCTCGGATGAAAAACACGCCGACTATCTTGGGCATCAATCTTACGGTCGGCATGTAAATATTTCCTACCCTTCCGGTAATATTAAACTCGGCATGCAAAAAAAAAACAACATTGCCGGCTGACATAAAACCTAATCCTTTATTCATTCAATTTTGGTTACTACATTGATTGAAACATAAAACCTAATCCTTGTCGACGGAAAAACGAATGCACTTAGCATGTGCATCAAGCCTTTGAACCCCTAGGCGACCCTAGTGGACGAGTTATAGTCTCGTGAGGGTTTACATAGAGGTCTACCCACAAAACCTATACAAAAACTTCTAAAGACATCAATCTTCGTCTGAGGACGATACACCCTCCATCATCTCCGGGGCATACTCCGGGATTTTGGATTCCATGAATTGATAGCTTGCATCGAATGCGAATGCTTACCCCTTTTCCTCCAAGTAGCGCGCTTTGGCGACTTCATGCTACAAAAACATTCCACAAACTTACTTTGTTAGTGGTGTTTAGTAGGAAGATCAAACAATATTGATCACGTAAAATAAACCACAAAAAAACTTACAAATTGTTCAATGGACAAGTTAAAGTGGGGAGCGTTGAAAATTGGTTTTTGGATAGCTAAATAAGCAAGTATCGCATTTTCAATGACTATGTGCCTATCGTGCACTTGTTGAACACTTCTTGAGTTAGGATTTCAACACTCTTGGCTAAAAGTGTTGTGAACTTTAGCCCAAAAGGTTGTGGAATCCACCCTCACGGAGGACTGCCTTCGAACTCTAGTCTCCGCATACCAAACTTTGGTGATTGCCAAATCTTCATTAGAATCAAATGAAGCCATTTCTTGTGTGTATAGAGGTATTGGGTGAGTTAGATGGAGTGTGTGATGATATGAGCTTTGGAGAGTATATGCAAATAATTGTGTGTTGTTTTGTGGAGATAAGTAGTGCATTTATAGGATGGTGCCCAAATTTGGCCGTTATAGTGTCCAAGTACAAGTGAATCAATGCAATTGTACTTGCAAAAAATTGAATTTTGAACCCGCCGGCGGGGTCGTAAATTTGCTACAATGCCGGGGTCTCAAAACGGCCGGAAATGTATGGGTTCATTAGCATGCCGGCCAAAATACCGCCGGCATTTTCTTGTTTTGTTTCCCTCCCGACCTTACATGATTTTAGGCATCAGAAGAATGGTTTTTTTTTTCAAGATATGGCCGGCAGGGTCTCTATTTTCGTACCCTTCCGGCTACAAAAACGCCGGCTTAGTAGGAATCGTATTACCTTGCCGGCCCTGGTAACTACATAATTTTTTGTTGACAGGGCCGGCAGTCTGACATTTCACAACATTGCCGGCCCTGGGACAGCCAACAGGGTAGCTTCAAAAAAGCATGCCGGCAAATGTATTGACACTTTATATAGCTAAACAAACCATTCATTCAACAACTAGAAATCCAACATTTTTTGTCCAAAATACGAAAACATGTCCCATAAACCGTAAAAAAACCTGGTAAAAACATTTGTCCACACCATTAACTTAAACATTTGTCCACCACAACATAAAGAAATGAACTAGGAAAGAATTCATTGGCCACGACCAAGACCACGACGACCACGGCCCCGTTTTGGAAAACTACGTTCACCACCACGACCACTGTTGCTACCTTCACCACCAGGACCACTGCTGCTACCTTCACCACCACGAGCACTACGAGTCCTCTTTTTATCAGCCTTTATCTTAGCTTGTGCATCCTTAATAGCTTTTTCTTCCGCCTTTACTTCACCTGAAGTTGCTTGAACAATAGTCAAGCATCCTCATTGTCAACATTGCAAGCATAGTCAATGTGCTTGCTTTGCACAGTTCTCCTCTCGTCTTTCGCGCAACACAACACCCTCACAAAGGTCTTCAACTGATCCTTCTATATTCAATTAAACAACAAACAATTAATAGAATGATTCGGTAATGCAATCAATCTTAAAAAAATAGTAAGAGCAACTCTAAAATACTTACAAATATCTTAAGCAATAGTTAAGAAGTGTCCAGTTCTTCGGTAGTCATTGGCCTAATCACGCAGGACGAGCCCAACCCAAGTACCACGCCATGTATTTCTCGCAGCTTCATGACCGGTGGTCACCTCGTCCAAAAGACTCACATCGATGTTACGGCCCGGTCTATCGTCCCAATGTTCTTGAGTTGGCGCTAGATCGTAAGAGACGTTAATAGTTTTTTGGGAGGTTGTGCAGTCATCCAAGTTCACAGTAAAGAACGGACTTTCTTCATCGAAATGAGGTTCTTCTTGGATGTAACCCAATTGTCGCATTACCTGATGTGGATCGTACATTGAAAATCCTTCAAACACAGTCATCAAGGGTCCATAGTATAATGCAACAACTTCATTTCTCCTTGGGATTAAACCTTGATTTCTATCCTCTCGATACGGATCAAATATGGCCTAAGAGCAACTCTAAAATACTTACAAATATCTTAAGCAATGTTGCTTTCGATTCGATCTTCTTCTTACGAGCCAGCTTCTTCGGTAGTCATTGGCCTAATCACGGAGGACGAGCCCAACCCAAGTACCACGCCATGTATTTCTCGGTAGCTTCATGACCGGTGGTCACCTCGTCCAAAAGACTCACATCGATGTTACGGCCTTGATCTGCCTATCGTCCCAATGTTCTTGAGTTGGCGCTAGATCGTAAGAGACGTTAATAGTTTTTGGGAGGTTGTGCAGTCATCCCAGTTCACAGTAAAGAACGGACTTTCTTCATCGAAATGAGGTTCTTCTTGGATGTAACCCAATTGTCGCATTACCCGATGTGGATCGTACATTGAAAATCCTTCAAACACAGTCATCAAGGGTCCATAGTATAATGCAACAACTTCATTTCTCCTTGGGATTAAACCTTGATTTCTATCCTCTCGATACGGATCAAATATCACCTCTTCCGCAGTCAATTTGTCGATGGCGTCTCCGAGTTGCATAAGATTTTGCGGCATTTCCTTATCTTGAGTACCCTTAAAACCGTACCTTTTGGCTCTTGGCAAATGAACCGGAACACTGTTATCCACTTTGACGTAAGAGTTGTCTTTGAACAAAGAAGGGAAGTGTTCATATATCCAAACCTATGCAAAAAGAAAAAAAGTTTAGTAAGAACCTTATCTTACGAGAATTTTGCGAATATAAATGTTCTAGACAATAAAATTACCTGGAAGAGACATGTGTTTCCGTTAACTTCCTAGAACATTTTGTCAACTCATTGTTCAAGAAGGCGACCACCGCAGTACCCCAAGAATACCCACGCATCTCATGTAAGGGATCCAATAGTTGCAAGTAACTGGCCTCGACTTGGTTTCCGGAACTGTCGGGGAAGATACATTTGCCCAGGGTGTATAGCAAATAAGCGGCCGCGGTAGCATTGATTCGCACCGGGTGCACTATTCCTTCCCTATCAAAGATTTCCCGAGTCTTCCATAATCTGTCCCTCAACTTCTTCACATTAAATTTCTTGGTTAGTCGACCATCCTTCTTGTCAAGAACATCATCCGTCTGAACCTGATTCCAACCTAACAATTTCTTGCTCAATTCGTAAATCTTCCCAAAAGAAATGGCATTATCGAAGCCCTCACTGACTGCTTTTCCATCAACCTCGAGGCCTAGAATTTGTTGAGCATCATCGGGAGTTATTCCCATCTCACCGAATGGGAATAACAGAGTATCAGTCTCTCCGTAGAACCTCTCACAGAATGCAAATACGGTAACTTTATCATGATTAATATTCGAACTCTCCACCGCAGGCCACAACCCGGAGTTCCTCACAATCACTTTTACTTCCTCACATTCCAGGCCAAGATCCCAAGTATGAGTCACTGAACACGAAGCTTGGTGCCTCATGAGACGGATGGCATGCTTGTGATCCTAAATACCAAGAAAGACAAAATGAAAAGAAATACAAACACTTGACGAAAATTTAATTAAGATAGTTACACACTTGAATAAATAACAAAGACGGATTAAGATTACTTACGATAGTATTATGGACCGTACATGCCCATGAGTCTTTGTATCCAAAAAGAACATCTCCACCATCTGCTGGGGTCCCTTTTGGAGGCTCACCTTCTTTCAGTGCAACCATCAAGTGTTTGGGAGGCATGTGAGAATCAGCCGGTTTAGTGACCACCCTCTTCTTCGTTCCGGTTGAAGTTGAAGCCGAAGCTTCGGTGGCTTGAACAATAGCTAGAGTTTGTTCTCCATCTCCATCTCCATCTCCATCTCCATCTCCATCTCCATCTCCTTCTTCTTCTTGTTCCTCTTCCTCTTCAACAATTTCATCTTCGATGATATTCTTACCTTTATCTCCATTACCATCATCATCATTACCATCATCATTACCTCCTCCAGCCTCGGCATGTCTTGATCACCATCATCATCATCATTGTTACCTCCTCCAAAGCAGCCGGATTGGTTTCATCAACATCATCATCATCACCTCTTCTACCGATGGAATTGATTGGTCTTCATCCGAGTCTCGTCCGAATCACTGGGTTCAGATAGTGGTTCTAAGACCTTTGTCATTCCCGGCACAACATATACCCCTCGATGTTTTGAAGACAAGAGTTTATCACCAACACGAGGAGGGTTTGAAGGAGGACTAAGAGCTGCTTTCAGAGCTGCTTTCTTCTTTGCCATATGCAATCTGAACAAGAATAATTCAGAAAAAAAAATATCAAAGGCCGGCAGGGTAGACATATACAACATATCCGGCGGAAAAATGGCCGGAAAGGTCGACCAAAAGATGAGTGCCGGATAAGACAAAGCCGGCAGTGTATCATCAAAATAGCCTTCCAGCTCACAAAAAAATATATGATTTTTCACTAAACTGGTCGGAAAGGTCCATTTCCCACACATCGCCGGCTGACAAACAGCCGGAATGGTTTTATACAAATACCCTTCCGGAAAAAAAAAATTCTAGGCATCAGGAAACATTATAACAAGTAGCCGGAAGGGTAAACAATAATAAGATGCCGGCTTCATTAAAAAAAAAAAAGACGCCGAAATGGTATACAGATGAATAACCTGCCGGCCCTGCTAGTAGCAGTTACAGAAACTATACAGCCGGCAAGTTCTTCAACCTTATACCCTCCCGGCCAAACCCTAACTATGAAATCCCGAAAAGGTCGATAACAAAAAACCTTGCCGGCGTCGTAACTGCCAATTCACAAATTCGAATTTTCTGACCTAATTTGACATGCAAACATGAAATCGAAGTACTAGAGTGAGTTTAAACAAGCCCTTACTTTCTTAAGCGCACCATTTCACGTGTTTCAGCGGGTTCAATTTCTTCTTCTTCAACCGTTTTTTTCTTCACTTTCTTAGCAACCAAACTTGCAATTCCAGGGTTAAATTCATTGGGTTTTCGATTAGTTTCTTTCATACGAGTTGCCTTCTTCCGTGGTGGATCCATTGATAAAGACTAATCGGAGTTTTCGAATCGACGATTTTAACGAATTGATCAACGAGTTTTGGTGGTGGCGGGGGTGATGGAGCCGGTAGGTTTGTGGAGGAGAAGAAGAAGAGAAGAAGATGATGAAATGAAAAGATTAAAACTGATTTAGGGTAATAGGTTTTTTTTTTTTTTTAAAAAGGGTAGTTTTGTAACTTACCCATTAGGACTCCCCCTAAAACCCATAAAAAGAGTCCCTTTAAAATTGGGTATACCCCAATCTCGCCAGGTGTATCATAAGTGATAGTATTATTTTATATTTAAACTAGGTCACAACCCGTGCCGTAACGGCACGAGCAAGGATATGTGTTTCAAATGTATCCATCGATTAATACATGTCGTAATTGTCTGAGAAGAATCGAACCGATCGATATACGTCTAAGTGTTTTGAGGAGTTGGTTAATAAAAATTCCTTATCCTCGAATCTTTTAATATTGTGTATGTAAGTCATACAACCCTTTGGGACAAACATAATTAATCGTTAGAGCAAATCCTATGGGCAGTAGAACATTACTTCGTTCACTACTTCAAAAAAATATCATCAAATGTCATTCACCAAACTTGTAACAAAACTAAAAACACCTAAAATTACTTTAAAATCAATTAGATTAATCTTGCAAAATCTGTTAGCATTAGAATTTATTTTTTCTCTTGGATATAAATTGTTGGGTTCCCAATTCACATAGATTTGTGTTTATTCATTTTCCTAAAACTTATAATAATATTTAATTCATGATCCATTTATTTTCTTGTCTCTTTACCTATTATCATGAACTATTCTCAAGCATGCATAATTACACGAAGTTGGGGAGAAATGACAAAAACAGATATCATGACAAAAAAGGGGAATAAAGAGAGATGTGAGAAACTGAATCGATTACAATTAATTCACGCGTAGCCTTGCATATTCCCATGAAATAGGGGAGAAATAATGACAGAAATATAAACCATGACAAAAAAGGGGAATAAAGAGAGATGTGAGAAACCGAACCGATTACAATTAATCCGCGTGTAGCCTTGTGTTTGGTCAATTTTTTTTTTATAGGTTTCATTTTTCTTCCTGCCCCCTACCCGGAAAATCTTAAAATCAAACATCTTCTTTTTTGGAAAAATCTGGCCTTTAAAAATTGTTTTAATTTTAAAAAATAATAATTTGAAAACTAAAATCAAATTAAAACAAAACAAAGAAAAATTAACCAAGGGTGACTAAATAATTTACCTATCTTAGGACACCTTTTCTCACCCTACTACCACTACTTCTTCCACAACCACATTATCGTCACCACTCCACCAGTCTCACCAATACCCACCACCATTATCCCCACCGCCGATCCACCACCACCACCCACCATCAAAACCACCATTAGTGCTTAATTTACCTATCTTAGGACCACTTTTCTCACCCTACTACCACTACTTCTCCCACCACCACATTATCGTCACCACTCCACCAGTCTCACCAATACCCACCACCATTATCCACACCACTGCCCACTATCACAACCACCATTAATGCTTACCGATATGGTTAATATCAAATAAGTTTATTATGTATCAACAAAAATATATTCATTTGATTAATTAAAGAAACATTTATTATGAAATATCAATTGAACATTTATTATTAAACTTTAGTTAAACGTGATCATTTATAGCTGTAGATTTATGTTCAGCAAGTATAAATTTGATCGTTCTTTATCTAACCTAAATTGTCCAAACTTTGTTTTGTATTCTGGAAATGTAATCAATTTTATTTTAATACTAAAAACTGTGATTTATTCGATCGGGTACTATAAATAGCTGGATCCCATTTGGGTGATCCAGCGGTCATGATCATATTGTCTTATATGATTTAGTAACCTTCTCAAAATATTTTTGTTTTGTCCTTACCAGTTGTGCTAAAAACAGCCAACTACATCTATCACAATAAAATGTTGTCCATTTTGTAAAGACACAAAACTATTATTGTCCACTACTATTCACTGACATCCACCACCGTACGTAAAAACCATCCACGCCCACTATTTTTTCCACCACTAGTAATGTTACCACCTCCACCACTCACAAATACCCGCCACTGTTTCCACCGCCCACTACTTATTTCACTACCACCATTAAAAATTATTAATATAATTTTTAACCAGGGTCATTGTAGTACAGGGGTAAAGTCATTGGGTGATGATACCAATTACCCGAGTTCGAAACTCGCCAGCACCAATATATATATATATATAGTTTTTAATAAACTTTTTTATTAATAAAAATATGTATTTATTAGAGTCATTAAATGAACATTTATCGTGAAAAATTAATTAATCATTCATCGTGAACAATTAATAGGACACTAATTAATAAAGTATTTATAATGGTTAGTTGAAAAAACCACGGCCGTAGATTTATCCCTCCTAGACAAATCTCGGCCGCTCTTTATGTAGCCTAACTTAGCCAAACTCTATTTTGTATTCTAGATTACAATGACAAATTTCTTATTTTAGGCTATAATAAATAATCAATTAGAGTATAATAAACTTTCTAAATAAGAAAATATATTACCATTAAAATTTTGAAAAGGTTAATTATAAGTAAAAACAACTATATATTTTATTTTTCTAGATACACAATTTGACAATTATAAAATGGTAACTTTTAAGTCTTTTTAAGAGAATACTAAATGAATGATGGCATAAAGAAGGCTTTCAGGCCGGGTATCAGGCCGGGCATCATAATTAATTGCAAAGCCCGAGCCCGCCCAATAAATTAATTCGGGCCAGGCCAGGCGGCCCGTGACGGGCCATAATAGGATTTGGGCTACTTCGGGTACAGGAAGGCTCAGGCGGGTACAGGCAGGCCGAGTATTTTCGGGTATTATTTACACCCCTAGTTAAGGTGAGCAAATATTGCTCCTTCGATGGATTGTTGAATATTGATAGTTGAACCAATATTCCTTAATCTGAGCAAATATTGCTCATCTGAGCAAATGTTGCTCGTGTAGGATCTGAATATCGCAACATCAGTATTTCGCGAGATTAGTAAACGACAGCACCGCGAAGGCGTCGCAGAAGAGTAATATAAATGACGCAATGAATAACGACAGCCAAAACACGAGAAAGATGTGAAGATCTAGCAAAGTTTAGGAGTGTCGCGAGATTATATACTTGTACATTTGCGATATTTCGCAAGTCATTCCCGAAAATAAAGGACAGCTTAGCTGTCATCCACTGTGTACTACCCTATATAAAGAGTTGAGCAAGTCTATTGTAGGGGAGATCTTTTTCGGAGTGTTAGACAAGTCATTAGGAGAGAGAAAGTGTGTGGTGATTGTAATTTCTTTAGTTCTTTTCTATCTTATCTTGTAAACATTCAAGGAATTAATCAATAAAATCATTGTTATTCATCTTCAAATATAGTTGTGTGGATTATTGTGAGGGGTGTAGTGTAGGATTTCCTGCAACTACATATTGGCGCTAGAAATGGCTGTTTGAGTAAGGATTGACATCGTGATTTGAAAGAATTTGGAGTAGTAGACAAGGAATTTGATATAAATTTCAACAGTTTACCAAAATTAAGAAATGGCTAGAAGGAGAAATGCATCTGAGCAACCAACAACTGTTAGGAGGAGTAGGAGACTTGCCGGAGAAGAGAGAAATGAAATGGGAGAATCCTCAAGAAGGAACATAAGGAATGATGAAGCAAATCAAATTCAATCACCAATTCAACCAGTAGCGGATAGAAATGTGGATTATGATAGAGTAAGCGTGCATACTTGGAGATCAGACTCTGTGGACGAAGGGGAAGAAGAACAACAATTGGTAAACAATGGACAAGAGGGGAGAGACCGAGAAGGAAATGGAGATATAATTCATGGAAATGAAGAGATCGCAGCATTAGAGGCGTTGAGGCAAACAATACATGAAGAGAGACGATTAGAGGCAGAGGAGCGTTCAAACTTGACAAGACAGAATCATGAGTTGAGGATGGAAAACATCGATTACAAAATAGAAGGTCGAGAAGCACTACAAGGTCAAGTTCAAGATCAGTTGGAGAGAGGAAAGAAGGAGAATTTTACCTACAGAAAATGCTGATGAAGAAAACCGTGAAGAAGCGCAAAATCAAGACATAGAACATTGCGAGAGAAGAGAAATGATGGAAGATCGTTATGTTCCACGTCCCGAGACTTTTCAAAATGGGCAGAATGGTGGAAACCAAGGAAATAGGCAGCGTCAGAGGCAAAATAATCCAGTTAATGAAGAAAATCAAGAAGAAGGAAGAAGAATATTGCATGGGAGAGAAGCACAGAGGAAGCAAAAAGAGATTGAGGATGAAATTGAAAGACATTATGTTGAACAAGCACGTCTATCTCGCGAGAGAGAAAGATTGAGAGCAGAAAGGGAAGAACAGGAGTTGGAGGAGGCAATTCGCCAGAATAATCATGATAATCGAGAAAGAAGGCGAGAACAAAATCACAACAATGATAATATTGATGAAGAATATGAAAGAGCACAAAGGAGAGCTGATAGACAACAAAGAAGAGAGATTGATAGATATAACGGTGTGCGAATTCGTGAAAGAAGTGAAGGAGAAGATCGCAGAGAAAGACGAGAAGAGAATGATGAAAGTCAAAGCAGACATGAACGCAGGAGAAGAGAGGCGGAACTAAAAAGACCAATAGATTCAAGTTCTGATGTAAATGAACAAATTTTGAGAGAATTGGCAGAAATGAGAGGAATGATGCACAGTAAAAGGGGAGGAGGGAAGAGACAGTTGGATGAAGCCATAGAAGAAGCTGCGAAAACTCCGTTCACACAAGAGATACAATTAGGAGGAATACCACCAAAGTGCAACTTACCGACATTAACCGGCATTTTCGATGGAACAACATATGCGATACAACATATCAAAGCTTATATGAGATGTATGTTACAATGGGAGAATCATGATGCTATATTGTGCAAATATTTTGCATCAAGTCTGACAGGAGAAGCTTTGAAATGGTTTGAAGGGCTGCCGAAGAATACAATAACATCTTTCAATCACTTGCAGGCTATATTTTTAGGGGCATATATAAGTAATAATTCCTCGCGACCAGGTACTGAAGATGTATTTGGGTTGAAACAAAGGGTTGGTGAAAGTTTGAAGCATCTAACTGTGAGGTGGAAGACAATGTGTAGCGAAATGGCTGGCCGTGTGGAGGAGAGATATCTCATCTTATCATTCATTAATGCTATGTTCGCGACAAATCTGTTGTATATTCAAATTTTTAGAGTCAAGAATACAATCACCATGACTGAGTTGCGAGAGCTTCAGGAGGAGTATATTGCTTTAGAGGAAAAGCAAAATGAGATGGAATCATACCCTGTTGCGAATACAAGTTCAGGAGCTGCGAATGCAAGTTTGTTACCTAAATTGATAAACACTGTGGAGAGTACCTCGCAAAGTCAACAAGGAATGAGGATACCAGATGATGGTCAGCAAAAGTTGATAGCCATGGGAAGTCGCGATCAGGAAGAATTTGAAAGAGAAAGAAATTTCTACAACCGTGGCGGAAATAATAAAATTCAAAGGCTTGATCAACCGCAAGAAACCTATGGAGGTCAAAGGCATAATCCGCAAGAGATTTATGGAGGCCAGAGGCAGAATTATCATAGAGGACAGCGAGGTCATAGAGTCGTATGGGAAGAAATCAAGATGCCATCACTAAACGCTAGCATGGAGAAGATATGGGAAGCTATAATCCTGATGGAAAACATACCCGCACCATGGAACATGGGGAATGAACCACCTCCAGGTGATAGAAGTCATGAATTTTGTTCCTACCACCATTTTCATGGACACCAAACGAATGATTGCAGGAATATCAAAAGAATCATCCTTAGAATGATAGATCAAGGGAAACTAAATCAATTCTTAAAATGTGAAGAGAAGACTCAACCATTACCAACACCTTCAGAAATTCACAGAGTAAATACAACAAAAGGGAAAGAAACATTTGTAGTGGAAGTTGGAGCGAAGGCCAAAAACTTGTTCTGCAATTCTATTGTACATTCGTACAAGACAATCGAAGATTTTCATGATAGTGTTCGTAGTAGGGTCTTTGCAAGAGATGTTGACAATAGAGAAGTAATGAACATCGCGAAGTCATCGCCACTGAAAGAATGGCAAGCGCAGATTATTTCTTTTACCGCAGAAGAAGTACCTGAAGGTGGCGAGATGCATGACAGTCCATTAGTGGTAAGATTGGAGATTAACCCAAAACCTGTTGATGATGAAGATGATGGGGCAGAAAATTCATGGGCAATAAATAGAATCTTAATTGATATTGGAAGCTCAGAAACATCCTTTTTACCATACTTACAAGACTATGGGAGGGAAAGACGAAGATTTGATCCCCTCAACCTATAAGATTTATGGTTTTAATGGCACTGCCAATAAACCTAAAAGAGAAACTCGCATGCGAATACCATTGAAAGGCTTATCAACTGAAATCTTGTTTTGCATAGTCGATGTGGAATCCCCCTATAATGCATTAATTGGGCGACCATGGTTACATGAAATCTTGGGTGTAGCATCAACTTACCACCAGTGCATCAAATTTCCTCATCCCAGTGGTGTTGGAGTTATAAAAGGAGATTGGGCTGAGGGACTAAAATGCTATGAAGTCGATGTGGAATCTTGCGAGGAAAGGGCTGCTCAAAAGAAGAATTGGAAGCGGAATATCAAAGAAGAACAAAGAAGAGAAAGACTGATGGTGGACACAATAGAAGTGAGAGATGAAGATATATTGCGAAATCAATGCTTGAAAGCAATTGGAAATTGCGATGGCCTCGCAATAGAGAAACAAATATCAGGGAATTTGAATGAAGAAACAGAGAGCAACAGGAATAAGAAGTGTAAGAAATAAATAGTTGATTTTAGAAGTTGTGTAAAAAAAAAAAAAATGTTTTGAAGGGAAAAGACTTATCGAAAGTACAAAGAATATGACGATTGAAGAAAGAGTACGCGAAAGTCTCGCGATTCATGAATATAATGAAAGTTTGGTCAAATAATTACAGCGAGATCACAACAAATGAAGCAAGACTATGCGATAATTTCGCAAAGATAATGAGAAGAAATAATCAAAAATCAATGAATGATCGCAAGAATTGATAGAAATAAAAGAATGAGTGAATGGGACAAACCTTTATGGCGTACACCCTAGTTCGCGAATGATATTTCGTAAGAGGCAAATGTAAGACCTAAAGTGCGTCATATAAGGGGGTATCTCTTGACATGGCTCAGGCAAAAGGTTACACCGCCCCTGAACCCGAGTCATGAAAATTTGGGGTCAATAAAGCCCATCCGGGGAGATACCTTGGATTTCCAACTATATATATAAGGTTATACCCTGGTTGGACGACCGAGGGTCTCTTCCAAGGAGTCGTGTATGACCAAGGCGCCGAGGTACACGGTTGAGCCAAGAGTGCCTGGGGCATTTGAAGTGTCTCGGCCATTCTTGGCAAGTCTTGGCATATCTTTTCGACCCGAAGAAAACTCCACTTAGGGTGCAGTCTCGTAACCATAAGCCCTATAGGTATAAGGGATAAGAGGCTGCGAAAACAACTGGTTGTTGTTAAGACCGGATGGGAGGAGCTAGTCTTGTATGGCCGATGTACGCCTCCTTGAAGGGGCAACCAGGGAGATGATAAGGGCGGCACCCTCCATTAGGGAGCTGATAAGTGTCTTAAGACGCAAATGTCATGAGGCTCTATTTTCGCAAGAAAATTTAGGCTTGTCATATTTGTGCGATGATCCTTAAGAGGCAATAATACTAACACGAGGGTAAGACGAGATCAATGGGTCTTTACATGAAAGTGTAAAGACGTCCTGCGATTTCGTCGCAAGACAGCAATGTCATGGGGATTTACGTTCGCAAGAACATTTAGGCCTGTCATATTGTCGCAAGAGAAATATCCTGCAGAGGCAAAAATACTAAAGAAATGATAAGACAAGATCAATGGGTCGTTACATGAAAGTGTAAGGACGTCCTGCGATTTTGTCGCAAGACGACAATGTCATGGGGCTTTATGTTCGCAAGAATATTTAGGACTGTCATATTGACGCAAAAATGAGGGGTGGAAAAATAAGACCTTTAACTAGGAAGTCAAAATAAGACCACACAAAAACAATGATAAGGCAAGATCAATGGGTCATTACATGAAAATGTAAATACGTCCTGCGATCTTGTCGCAATGATGAATTTCAACATAAATGAAGATAAAATCATACAAGAAATTGAGTAACCAAATAAATTTGTGAAAATGACTATGTTTCTTCATTTATTTGTGAAGAATTAGCAACAGCAGTTGCGAAACTAAGGAGTATTATTACTTAAAGGTTATCGATTTGATCTCTCATGTGAAAATAAATAACAGAGGAAAATATGGGAATGAGAAGAGCAAAAACTTGTTATTTATTTCCATATGATAGATCTACAGTAAGAGATTACAAAAATGGAAGGCTAGAAGGATAAATGTACAAGTATCACAAGAAGAAAATTGAGCTATCTCTCAGTTTATTCTTCTTTTTCATCAGATTCTTTATCAGATTCTTCTTCTTCGCTTGCATCACTATCAGAGACATCTGAGGAAGGCATATTTTCAGGAACTTCATCAAGAAGACAAGGATATGAAGAAAGAGGAATACTATGGTCATTACAAACTGTCTCAATAGTTTGATTGCGAAAACGAACAACGTCATTATTGAAATTCGCTACTGTAGTTTGTAATTGTTTCTTCAACCTGGAATACTTGTTGTTGCGAAGAGAGAGGTCCTTTGCAAGTTGTTCTTTTTCGATTCAAGTTCTTCAATCCTTGTTTGATATCTCTTCTCAAACCTTCTCGCGAATGTATGATAATGAGTCAAGAATTTAATAATAATTTCACAAAAAGAAATGGTAAAGTAAAAAAGAACAGTTAACAACCTTCTCTGTTAGAAATCATATCTTTAACCAAGGCAGTATGCTCAGCATGAAGACTGACGTTAACACCTAAGTTATTTCTGGCATTATCTAGAACTTTCGCAGCCCAAGCGAATTCATCATCACTATTTATGACGAGAAGTGAACGAATTTGATTTTCTCGCTCATTAAGTATGGCATTTTGGCGAAGAGATTCATCTCGTTCAATCTGGACTTCAAGAAGAGTTTTTTGGAATTTCGCTAATGCTTGTGCACCTTGATTAGCAATGCGATCCTTGTCATCTATAAGGCTATTAATTTTTTTCCTTAGAATATTATTATTCTCGTGAGAGCTAAGATATAAACGTTTAAATCGGTTGGATAAACCTAAACTAGATCTATGCTCAATTTCTAAGAGATGAAATTTGGTTCGAAGTTCATTTATTGAAAGAGAGTTAATTTGTTCGACGAACTACTTAAAGATTCGTTGAGATGAGCAAGAAGAGCATCATTATCCATAGGCTCAGGAAATTCATGGAGAAGGATGGCTTCTTCGGAAAGATTATAAATGTCTGCGAAAATGATAAGTCAGGCAAAGAAAAATAAATGACAAAATAAAAACAAGGAAAAGAGAAGAGTTTTGTACCATAAAGTTGTTGATTAGCACTTTGAAGAGTAGAAATTTTATTCTTCTGAGTAGAAGATTCAGTTTCCAGTTGTTGAATTCTTTCGCGAAGAGCAGCAGTCTCATTTTCACTCTTCTTGCGAGATGTCGCAACTTCAACTTCTAGTTCTTTGTTCTTCTCCTTAAGTTGAAGGTTTTTCTTTTCAAGATTGTTGCGCCTTTTCTCGAGATCTGAGGCAACAACAAAGGAAGCTCTCCCAGAGTATAAAGGAAAATAAAGAAATTGTTAAGATAAGGTTTATGATCGAAGTCACAAAGAAATAAAGAAATATGAACATACCAAGGCACTAAGTGCATTTAAGAAACTGGGAGTCATTGTCCGGGAAACTCACGAAAAGAATCATTATCCACTAGCAGGGGGCATCGCAGATATTTGCGAGAGCTTCGCAAGTAGCAGAAAAACGATCATCTCCCATTTCTTGCATAGAATCAGAGAAAACACTAGACAATTGCGCCATAGCAGATTCGACTGAATGATTCTCCTTCGCAAAAGAAGTATCAACCTCATTATTATCTTCATCAGAGTTCTCGCTGGTTTGGGAATTAGAGTGAGAAGTGGAATGGATTTTCCGTTTTTTAGAAGATGGAGCAGAAGATTTATCCTTGCGAAGAGTGATTTTATTCTTGCCTTTAACCTTCGCAGCTTCAGAAATATCATTCTCTTCAACGCCAACCTTCGCACACGAATGAAGATAAGAAACAGAGGCAACAATATTGTTAAAATATAATAAGGAAAAATATTTCTTACTTCATCCGTGATTGAACGAAGTGTCGCCAGAATACTCGCCTTTGGATTTCTTTTGTAGCTCCTTCTCAATTTAATAATCTGAAAAATTCGCAAGATTAGATATAAGAGGAAACACAGATTGTAAAATAGGTAAAAGTTAGGAATTATACCTCTTTTGCTTTCTCGGGCCAATTAAATACCCAAGGATGGTAGTTTGCGAGATTCGCAGGGAGTATATGGGAACCTGAAATGTAAGGTCCATTCAAAAATAGTGGAAAGACAGACCATCTCTCATCTTTAGAATAGCGAGGGACATTATTCTTGCCAGAGTGCCAATCAATATCTAACGTAAGTATCTTATCGTCGGGAATGTTCTCTTTTCTTTTCAATCGAGCACCCCAGCAAGATTTATCATTCTTCATATTTATCACTTCATAATTTTCAAAAAAGTTTTCTACCGTGTACTTTTCAGCGATTATCTCTAAGTTTGCGAAATTAGGATCTTTGACATTATCAGGATATAGAGACCCCTTACTAGCGCCACGATTGGCGAATTCAAGCATTAGACGGATGCAATCACCACTTAATTGATAAATAGCTCGCGAGAATTTCTCATGAGCAAGAATTTCATAGAACAAGGGCAGTTCGGGATTGTAGAGAGGAATGGGAAGACCTGCGAGGAGTTGACCTAGCGAGATTATAATTTTCTGATCATTACACTGATGATCAGTAAACAACTTTGCAGAAAGAATAGATGAAGATTCTTGATTGGGAATAGTAGACAAGGTGAAACCCTTCTCTTGTAATTTCTTTTGAGTTTCATCTAAAAGGGTTTCATATCTACGACCAGGTGGAGACATTCTTAGAGTATGGGAATGATTAGAGAATTGAAGATCAAGAGAAAGAAGAAAAGGAAGATTTACAGTAGCAGAAACGCAAATTGCGGAGGAACAGAGTTGAAGAAAAGTTGCAGAGAGAAAGTAAAAAAGAAAAAGAGGAGGGTGAGAAAACTATATACAGGGAGAAGAATTCTCGAGAAAACAAATGCATTTAATGCGAAAGGGGACGTGAATGGTCAAGAAAAAACGGTTGAAAGAGACGTGTCAAGAAAAGAGTGGAAGAAGAAACATGTGTAATAAATTCTGTGTAAAAGTACGGGATTATAACAGATAAAGATGAACAGTTGCGGCATTTCAAAATACTAGTTCTCATGACATTCTCTTCTTCGCAGAGAAGACATGAGAAGAGGCAAGATGTAGGATCTGAATATCGCAACATCAGTATTTCGCGAGATTAGTAAACGACAGCACCACGAAGGCGTCGCAGAAGAGTAATATAAATGACGCAATGAATGACGACAGACAAAACACGAGAAAGATGTGAAGATCTAGCGAAGTTTAGGAGTGTCGCGAGATTATATACTTGTACATTTGCGATATTTCGCAAGTCATTCCCGAAAATAAAGGACAGCTTAGTCATCATCCACTCGTGTACTACCCTATATAAAGAGTTGAGCAAGTCTATTGTAGGGGAGATCTTTTTCGGAGTGTTAGACAAGTCATTAGGAGAGAGAAAGTGTGTGGTGATTGTAATTTCTTTAGTTTCTTTCTATCTTATCTTGTAAACATTCAAGGAATTAATCAATAAAATCATTGTTATTCATCTTCAAATGTCTTAGTTGTGTGGATTATTGTGAGGGGTGTAGTGTAGGATTTCCTGCAACTACAGCTCGTTTGATGAATTATTGGTAACAAAACCAAATAAAATATTAATTTAGAATACTGGCAACTGAACCAAGTATAATTAATTAAAATGTTGATCATGGGATCAACGTAAAATTATTAGCATTTGAATCAGGAATTATGAACCTTGGATTCGAAAACCCTAATTTCGATAAATTGTTGATCAATTGATGATTTATTGAAAATCAACCACGGAGTGAAGGAGGGACCGGATACATAGGATGATGGATCGACCATGTAGCGCCCCGATGCTCGAGTGAGCAAATACCAAAGTCTCTTGAAGACCAGTTGGTGAAAGGATGATTAAATGCTGGTTTAATCATTTATTAAAATAATGCTCGTCTGAGCCTTAAGTGATAAAACCTAATTATGAAGAGATGAGGGACCGACCAAAGGGTCATGAAACCTGCCCTGGTTGGTCATGGGACCGATTGTCGATCGTTTCATGAAATTCCAAATTGTTTGGAAGAGTTTGAACCTAATGTGAACAAATTAGGTCAAATGATGAAAATGTGTGGGACCGGCCCCTTGTAAGCCAAAGAGCCAACCTTGGTCAGTCAAGGTAATATGCTCATGTCACTAAAGTGTTCGTGTCTCAGTCCTGAGAGTTTTGATATTTTCTGATGCGCGTTTGAGCAACATTTTAAGAAAATATGAAGAAATCAAGGTTTTTGCTCAAACTGAGGAAACTTCATAAGATGAAGGAAATAATAATAATAAAATAAGGAATCATGAAGTGTGGGACGGCTATGGCTAAGGCATGGCCGGCCGTCCAATAAGCCCGGTCCCATGACACTTTTCTAATTTTATATTATTTTCATGATTTTAAGGAAATATCATGAAATCAAGGAATTTGTTAAACCAAGGAGTTTCCTTGAAGTGAAGGAGTTTCCATGAGATGAAGGAAACAATAATAATTAATAATAATAAAATAAGGGGCGTGTGGGACCGGCCACGACTAGGGCATGGTCGACCGGCTAGGGCCCAGTCCCGTGAGCCTTCCCTAATTTTATATCTCTTCCTTGGTGTGAAGGAAATATCATGAAATTGAGGAATTTCATGGGATGAAGGAAATAATAATAAAATAAATAAGGAATCATGAGGTGTGGGACCGGACACAACTAGGGCATAGCCGGCTAGTAGACCCGGTCTCATGACACCTTTCCCAATTTTATATATTTCCTTGATGTGAAGGAAAACACCATGAAACTGAGGAGTTTCCTTAAAATGAAGGAGTTTTGTTCAAATGAAGGAATTTTCATGAGATCAAGGAAAAATAATAAAAATATGATAAAATAAAGAATTAGGCGTGGGACTGGCCATGGCATGACTGGCCGGCCGGTGGGCGCAGTCCCCTAGCGCCTTAGCTAATATTTTATTATTGTTATTTTTCTTCCTATTTTTCATAGGTTCATCGTTCCTTCGTATTTTGGAATGGTCGTTCGTGCATTCGGGTGCTCGTTAGTGTATTATTGCTGAGTACACTTGCACCATTTTGGTCGGGGCTTACTCGATAGTGGCTCAGATGCCCGTACGTTGAATATTTATCACTAACTCACGGAATTCTGCTGGGAAGAACCACGAATTGAAGTAATGGAATATTATGAAGAACGTAGAATATTTCCGAATATTCAGTTAATGAATTTAAGGGTTATAAATAATTAATTGATGGCTCTATATTCAGTTAATGAATATTTTTGAAGACGTTATTGCTCTATACTAGCATGCAAGCTGTCTAGGAGCCGTCCAATCGTTCGATTCAATATAAAAGTAATTACTGAAATTGCTCAGTATTCATGAGATATGCCGTTGCCTCAGTTGAGAGACTGCATATTCACGTATGCTCTGAGAGACAATATACTCAGTCAGAGATTCTTGTGGCATGATCTTTCATGCTTCAATGAGAGACATGAGCCTCAATACTCTTCTGATTGCTGGATCAGGAGCATGTACAATTATGGTTTTACGATTTAGCCTTTGTCGAAAATCCACCATCTACATTAAGTCCCTGCTTAGTGAGGGACAGTCATGTTCCTCGGTCAGCACTGGATGGTCATTTTTTTTTTTAGTTACAGACGAAATAAGTAATTGAACTTAGTCGTAAGATAGGATGTTACCGGATTTTCGATTGCATGAGCGAACCATGGCTTGAACGAAGATCCCAGTGGTATGATAGAGCATCGTTTAACGAGCGTAAATTGGTGTAGCCCCGCTTATTTGGTGATGAAACCTTGGTCGATTTAGGATTCACGGGTCCGGGCCCAAGAAATGAAATCCGTTTTAGCTCGGACGTTCGTTCGTTCGTTAGTTTAAGAAACAAACAAAATAGACCTGAGTCTAATGATAAAATTTTTGTCTATGAGCTTTCACAAATCTTTGAAAATATACTCTAGCTTCAAAGACAGATGCTCGCGCGAGGGACCAAATATATATATATATATATATATATATATATATATATTATTTTTTTCAAACTTACGTGAGTTTCACGTTTAATATATATATTTTTGTAAAACCAATGTTTTGATTTTGAACAATTGTTGAAAGTAGACAATTATACATGGTGCAATAATGTCTGTATGTAAGTTTTCACAATTGTAGAATGGACGTCTGTCCAATTTTTGAAAAACCAGTGGATGTTAAAATTCACGTGAGTTGTTCACGGTTTTATGAACATCAAGTCATGATTTTGAATAATGAATTTTGCTCGTCTTTGCAGGTTTAAAGGAACGAGCAAGTTTTCGAAATTCTGACGTTATAATCACTACAGCTAGTGAAATCGTAAATAGGTAGAGTTGGATTGTTACCGTTTTTGTTGCGTGTTTGTTATTGGTATATCCATGACTCCATGTCTTTTGCCTCAGGTAGTGGTGACTTCTAGTTACAACCACTCTTCTGGCTCTTCCGGGGAATGTTCCAAAAATATCAAGTCAAAGATGAAGACTTCTGCATATGCTCATACCGAGGTAAATTAACCTTTCAGAGACGCTGGAAAGTTGACACATTGTATGCCTCTCGATCATCTGGGAGTCGTCCCACATCAGCAGAAGCACCGCCGACTTCATCAAGTGAGACTATCGGCTGAAGATGAAGTTCGGATTTGCGTTGATGGTGTAGCTCCTGATCCAATGTGGATAAATGAAGAATTTTGTCATAATTCATCAGAAAATTCAGAAGTTAGATCTTCATTGAAATTGTTGTAGAATCTTCATCCGATGTCGGATTTTTGTGATATACCCATGTTTCTTCATCCCCAGAGAATTTCCAAGCTTCAGTGTAGAATCATTTCGGCTTTTGAGCACGTTTAAGGGCCTAAATTAACGAAACAGTAAATTTCCAGGAGGTTTTCAGCTGTCATGCAGTCCAAAGTTATGGCCACATCTTTTTGATCGTTTCTCCAATTGCCGTAAATTTTGGATATATTGTAGAGGACATCCGTACGAAGAGAATCATACATGACTCATACATAAATTCTTCACCAATTTCTCCCAGCTCTCTGCTTTGTGCGGGACAGTGTAAAATCATCTCAGACGAGCTTGTTGTAAAACACTCATGTTATGTCTTTAGATCATTCGCTTGTGTCTTGAACGGTTGGTGAAGGATTTTAATGTCATTGATTCATTTGATATCAAGATCCCTTGATTGATACATGAGCATGGTGCTTGCAGTGCCGTCTTGTTTCTGCCAGTCGTAGAAACATCACTTATGAAACCCTGGTCACATGCCCATAACTGTGGTTGCTCTCAAGAGGGGATGATGTAATGACCATGGTTGCATGTCCCGGTAATAGTTCCTTTTAAGATGAATGATTAGCACTAGAGAGCCCGGCGCCACGAGTCTTGGACTTGATGAAGGACTTAGCGAAAAGACCTGGTGGACATCGATCGAATGTAGAGGTTATGAATCACGTCCACGAATTTCTGCTTGCATGTTGTATACTCTGGAAGCTGTAGGAACCTCATACGACGTCGGAATTCGGTGCTTGACCCCAACTTTTGAAGCTAAGAGACTGAGTTATCATATGAGAAAAGAATTACTTCATTTGGAGTTATGTAGGTCACCCAACCAAGCATGCACATTTGTAATTTGTAATCCCGTAAAGAATTTTCAGATTTCATAGACCTGGCAATAAAGGCCATATCTTTCAGCTCGTATGTCCGATTGATGCGCCCTTTTGGTATGTTGTATAAGAGACATAGACGAACAGCTTTTGTTAAGGAAGCATTGTCCCATTCCTCACCCATTGGTACGTTTTTGTAAACTCATGGCCTGAAATGTGTTGTATCTCCTTTGTAGAGGCGATGAGAACATCGTGTAGAAGACTTTGGCTTGTGCCCATATGTCGTGCAAGCTTTGTGAAGACGTTCATGTTAACATGTTTTCATGTCTACACATCTTGATATGAATCGTTAGGGCTTGAAAAAATATGATCCATCGAGTAATGCTTCAGAGAATAGATAGTTGATGAAGCGGGATGTTGCTCATAAAACCGTTGTAGATGCTGAGATCACGAATGATTACGCTCCAAAGATCCTTGTCGATGCTGAGATCATGGATGGTGTTCCTCTATAGATTATTGCTGAAACTGATACCATGGTTGAAGTTGCTCCAAAGATCGAAAAGGCTAGAACCATGATTATAGATATAATCTTTGCTCCTCCATCCAGTGAGCCTTTTACATTCACAAACTAGTTGATGAGTTGAGCGTCCCTAAGATGAAGGTGTACTGAGAGTTCAACCTAAATGCTCCTGAAAGCATAACATTACCATGAACAGGCTTCGTCAGTGAGTTGACGTTGTTGCGGTAGATAGCAGCAACAGTTTTCATACAGGATGTGATTGGTGAAGAGAGGAAGTTCCTCAATCGTGCAGGGGCTTGTGATGTAGAGAAATCCCGTTGATGAAGTTTCACGAAATCACCTCAGGTTTCCAGTGTATGTTGAAGGAGTTAGTGCCATCCATGTATGAATGATGTTGCATCTGCTTCAGAAGTCTTATCATGGGATAATGAAGACTTATCGATTGTAATTTAGTTACACTTTGATCGTGCTGGTGTTGAATCAGTGTGTCATCGTCGAGATATTTGTGCTGAAGGTGTACTCTTTGATTGGGAGTACAATTTGATGGCTTCTTACATGCTTGAGCGTTGAAGCGTATATTCCTTAAGCATCAAATGTCTTAGGTTTGATCATTTCGGCCCTGAGTATCTTCTGTTGATTCAGTATTCCTGTCGTTGCGGTAGTGGGATTCAACACTTGTGCAGACATCAGAGCTTTCTGATTTTTTGAGACACATGGACACTCCTACAAGCCTATGGAGAAACGCCCAAAGTGTTCTTTTCTGAATGTCTCAATGCTCGATTCAGAGAAATGTCAGATTCAACCACTTGGTAAAATACTAATGCGGTGAAGCTACCATTCATAACGTCTTGCAGAGTTGCTAGCATAATTGAGTCCTCATGCTAGGATAGCATGTGAGGAAAAACGACATAGACATGGAATAAATGAGACTTTCCTGAGTGTGGAACCTCTTGATGAATGTCTATGCAGGTTCTTGCTTCAACCCCGTCAAAGTTCGAAATTCCCCCAAGTGCTCTGATGATGGAATGTCCACCAAATCTTCAGGATCAGAACTTTCTTCGTTGGAGAGATGTGCAACCAAAGGCGCTTTGTTAGTAGCTATCTTTATAAAGTGGATCCACGCTCGTTTGAAGAACATGCCATATCCTGGATCTTCCTGATTAAGTGAAACTTGATTTCTGTCCAGGTTGAACTTATGTTCACTTTGAGAGTGATGTAGCCATAAGTATTTCCGAGCGTTCCTTCAAGGTCTCTGATTGAAATGGGATCACGAGCGGCTCTGTGGGTTTTCAGTGGAATGATGTTGATAGCGGCGTCGGCATCGATCAATATTCTTCCGAATTCATTTCCTCCGAGATGGACTGTGGTAAGCAGTCCCCAGTAGTGCATCTCCTTGTCCGTGGATGAGGGTTCAAGGAGTATTTCCGGGATAGACAGATGTCTGACACAATGTAATTCGGTATTGTGAACATGTATTTCCTTTGTGCCTTAGACAGATAGAGCAATTCACATATATGCTCGATCAATGATTGAACTGCTTCTTTGACTGGTTGTTCAGAGAGTGTAAATGTTCTGACTGGAGAGGATTCTTGTGTACTCCTTTAGTCCCCAGTTGAATCTATTATGGATCAACCTTCTCTTTGAAGATATGATTCAAAATATTACAGTTACTTGTTGGATGATCGATGAACCTATAAAGGCGACAGTGCCTGGGATTCTCCATTTCTTCTTCAGTTGGCTCTCTCCTGATGAACGACAATTTGATCGCACCATCTTGAACCCAGACTTCCACTAACTCGATCACTCCTTCATGAGAAGAGATAAGTTTGAGTCTGTCTGATCATTTCCCCGTTCATTGATGACGGGTCGAGGTTTGTGCATATCAGGATTGGTTATCTTATCTTTTGCGCCTTCAGAAGGAGATGGAGAAGTATGCTTGCGTTATGGCTCGGCTTTTCATTTGCTCCCTTCTGCAACAACATTTGTGGAAGGTTGGAGGTTGTACTATTTGTTGATCAAACGTCTGCTACCTCGAGTTTCTCGTGGTTCTTCAGCTTTTGTAGCTTTAGCTCTCTCCATTAAAGCAGGTGCGGTAGTTGATGACCTCTTAGCTGCTTCATGAAGTTCTGAGAAAGTCTGGAACCGAAGATTTTCCAGTAAAGCTCTGTACACTGGTATCATTCCATTGATGCACAAATCTACAAGATGCTGCTCTGTGACATTTGGATCATGAAAGTCCAGGGATTGAACTCTGAATCTTTTCACATAATCATTAGGATGTTCATTGCTCCTTTGAAACATCCTTCCCAGATCGGAGAGGGTGATTTGCTCTGAAACGAAGAAATATTTTCTGTAGAAAGCATTAATCATTTATCCCCAACTTGTGATACTTCTTGGTGCGGTGTTGTTGTACCAGGTATATGCTCTGCCTTTCAGAGACTTTGAAAATTCCTTCATACGGACGACATGGTTGTGCTCATGTTCACCCAATGCTTCCAGAAACCGAGAAACATGTTCTTGAGCATTGCTTGTTCCATTATAAAGTGTGAACATTGGAGAGGTATAACCTTTTGGCAAAGGAATCTTTTGTGTATCAGCAGGGTATGGAGGTTGGTGACGGTGAACAAAGGACGTCTTATTTTTTCCACGATCCTCCAAGAGGCGCTCCAGGTCTTCACGAGTGATGAAACTGGATGGTTCTTTTGCTGGTGTGTTGTCTGTAGCCTTATGAACTTCTTCGTCATCTACTACATGGATTGGAGTGACTTCAGGATCAGCATCCAAAGATGTTTCTTTAGCTTTTGCTTTCTCCTGAGTTTTCTCTGACATCTTATCTGTAAGAGTCTTGAGATAATTGCATAGCTCTTTCTGAGTGGCGGCCATGTCAATCTGATTCTTGGCAAGAGTCTCTTGCACCTTCATGAGATCACCTATGGTAGGTGGATTTTTTATGATTTCTTCAAGAGACCAGCCGAAGAGAGGATTGATTTCGATGTTGGTCTGAGGAGGAGTGGTATTGCTAGTGCCATTGTTAGAATCCGGAACAGTTTCTGGAGTACCACCAGTATTGCTAGTGCTAGCATTGTTTGGGTTAGGAAATGTAACTGAAACTGACCTAAGATCAACCATATTTGTGAGAATTAAGATCGCAACCGATAAAATGATATCCCAATGTGGTCGCTTATCTGTATATGGGGCAAAACGAGTTGCTGGTTTTTACGGAATTGAGGAGACGACCGTGCAGAGGAAACTCCTTGAACCTAGCGAACTGTCACTGCAAAAAGGGATTGCTTTGAATTCGAGAGATCAATCTGTAGGACTCCGGCCTAAACCAAGACAATGGCCGTTCCAGAGTCAATTAGTTCACAAGAGAGGATGGGTCGATCTGTAGGAGGGAAGCTGAGAAATGTGTGAGATCAATGGTGATCGAAGATTGTATGTGTGTTGTGTATTCTGCGTGGAGAAATAAGATAAGCTCTGATTGATTGAATTTGCTTTGTTGAGAGTAGTTGCTCAGACGTTGAGTTGTTAATCTCTTGTTGTCTGTTTAACGAAAGATTGTCTTGTCCTTCAATCATGATTCATAGATTTATTTATATTGCTAGAATTGTAAACACCTTGATCCCATGAAGTGTGACAGTTGTTGGAGTCAAAGAGTGGGGAAGTGGAAATCGTGTTAAAACCAGTTGCTCATCGTGCGGAGACTTGGTTGATTTTCCATCCACTACTTTGCTAACTCCTCCAACTGATTGGATGACTTGCTCACATTCTCATCGTGTGTATGAACACACGTGTCGTAGACCGCCAGACCAAAACCCTAATTAATATCCCCCATGTGACATGATTGATGTCTCGTGATTGTGGAGTCTGCAAGGTAGACGTGTATTTAGTTAGTCAGTTGCTGACTTTATGGGACGAATAGTCCTTGTATTGCTGAGTCGAACGTGATTTGTAAATGTTCTAAGACTCATGAATCGAACGTGTTTGTTGAGACAGAGGTGTAATTCTCAAGTAAACGTTGATATTTAAGGTGAGCAAATATTGCTCATTCGATGGATTGTTGAATATTGATAGTTGAACCAATATTCCTTAGTCTAAGCAAATATTGCTCATTCGATGAATTATTGGTAACAAAACCAAATAAAATACTAATTTAGAATACTGGCAACTGAACCGAGTATAATTAATTAAAATATTGATCATGGGATCAACGTAAAATTATTAGCGTTTGAATTGGAATTATGAACCTTGGATTCGAAAACCCTAATTTCGATCAATTGCTGATCAATGGATGATTTATTGAAAATCAACCACGGAGTGAAGGAGGTACCGGCTACATGGGATGATGGATCGACCATGTAGCGCCCCGATGCTCGAGTGAGCAAATACCAAAGTCTCTTGAAGACCAGTTGGTGAAAGGATGATTAAATGCTGGTTTAATCATTTATTAAAATAATGCTCGTCCGAGCCTTAGGTGATAAAACCTAATTATGAAGAGATGAGGGACCGACCAAGGGGTCATGAAACCGTCCCTGGTTGGTCATGGGACCGATTGACGATTGTTTTATGAAATTCCAAATTGTTTGGAAGAGTTTGAACCTAATGTGAACAAATTAGGTCAAATGATGAAAATGTGTGGGACCGGCCCCTTGCAAGCCAAAGAGCCAACCTTGGTCGGTCAAGGTAATATGCTCATGTCACTAAAGTGTTCGTGTCTCAGTCCTGAGAGTTTTGATATTTTCTGATGCGCGTTTGAGCAACATTTTAAGAAAATATGAAGAAATCAAGGTTTTGGCTCAAACTGAGGAAACTTCATAAGATGAAGGAAATAATAATAATAAAATAAGGAATCATGAAGGGTGGGACCGGATATGGCTAAGGCATGGCCGGCCGGCCAATAAGCCCAGTCCCATGACACTTTTCCTAATTTTATATTATTTTCATGATTTTAAGAAAATATCATGAAATCAAGGAATTTGTTGAAACTAAGGAGTTTCCTTGAAGTGAAGGAGTTTCCATGAGATGAAGGAAAAAATAATAATTAATAATAATAAAATAACGGGCGTGTGGGACCGGCCATGACTAGGGCATGGTCGGCCATCTAGGGCCCGGTCCCGTGAGCCTTCCCTAATTTTATATCTTTTCCTTGGTGTGAATGAAATATCATGAAATTGAGGAATTTCATGGGATGAAGAAAATAATAATAAAATAAATAAGGAATCATGAGGTGTGGGACCGGCCACAACTAGGGCATAGCCGGCCGGCTAGTAGACCCGGTCCCATGACACCTTTCCCAATTTTATATTATTTCCTTGATGTGAAGGAAAATGATAGGGTGTAGAATACATCCTATTTACTATCTATTGTTTATGCTTTCTTTGCTATTTTTCTGGTAAATTATGTATTTTACGCTTGTTTTGAGTTTTATAGCTATCATGGAGTCGCACGAACGAAAAGAAGAAGAAATCACCCAATTTGAGAAAAAGGGCAAAATTGTCATTTCATGGGCGAACACTATCGGGAGACGAGCCACGGTTAAAGGGAAACTCTCTCAGAGGAGTATTAAAAGTAGCCAGCTGATGTTAAGGGGTAACTACATGTTAGGGGCTGTCCACTGGGGTATCCCTTATCTTATGCAATGGGGTGTCATTATCCAACCTGTTTCTTTAACCTAAATCGAGAGAACAATTCTCTCATTCATTTCCACACCTGAAACCGAGAAGCAACCGTTGCTGCTATTGATTTGTTCAAGATTGAGAGACAAAATTAAGGATAATGATGAGAGATCGAGCGGGATTGTGAAATCGAATCAAGAACAGAGAGAGGGTTTTGATGCCGTCATTAAACAAGAAATTGAAGAGGTTAAAAGTTAGGGTTTGTCTGAAATCAAGATACAGAGAGTTGTGGCAGCCATGGAACCAGAAATTGGAAGGGAAATCGAGCTCGTTCTTGAGCTGTTATTCAACACAGAGAGAAACGATGGTGTTATAAATGGAAGATGAAACAAAGACGAGCTCGTGGTGAAGAAATCAGCTGGAGTTCGAATGAAACAGAAAAGGGTTTCTGGGTTGAATCTGGAAAAGGCAGCAGCAAGATGGAGAGATGGTGGTGTTCATTGATACGTAGAGAAGAAATCAGGGAGTGAAGAAGAGATGAGTCAGATCGAGAAGAACACAGAAATGGGTTCTGATGGTGATTCGATATCTGCAAGGAGGCGATGTTGATGGTCAGTGCAGAGAGATGCCATCTCTGAGAGAACCGAGTTCTCTGTGTTACCATTGAAGATGCAGATCGAGAAATTGGTGGTGATTTTGGCATGAAGAGCAAGATGGGTTCGATGCTGTTGCAATTTGATGCAGATTAAAGGGGTTTGGGTTGAAATTGCAGATACAGGGAATTGTTGGTCGTTGTAATTGATGAGATGAGCTCTCTGAGAAGAATAGAAAATGGGTTTTGAATCGAGAACAGGTTGATTGAGCTGCTGTGATGTCGAGAATATAGAAATTGGAGATGGTCTGATGCCACAGAGAGAAGATGATTTGCTGCTGTTGAAGACGGTAAGTGTGTTGATTGCATCTGTGATGAAATTGTGGAGGTGGTGGTTTGCAGTGATCAATAGATGATGATGAAATAGTGGGGATTGTGTGATTTCAGGGCAGTTCAGATAAGCAGATGAAGGTGTTGAAGCCGAATTTCAAATGGGTAAAATGAGTTTCTGAAGGTGGTAGTGCTGCTTCTGTTACAGGGAATTATGGAATGATGTTCGAATTGTTAGATGAATGTGTAGGATTGTCACAGGTGAAGAAAATAATGGCCTGAAAATGGCCTGGAAATGCCCAGAAAACAAAGGAGACTCTGCCAGATTTTCTACTCCGACGCGTCAACTCGTTGCCGCCGATGACAATGATTACAGGACTTGTGCAATGGAATTCCAGGTGCATCTTTGTTGATGCTGCAATGCAAGGATGGAGTTGGTCTTGCAGGAGGTGATTCTTGCACTACCAGAATGAAGTGCAGGTGAAGTCTGATATGGAGATGCTTGAGCAGTGGCAGTTGAACTGAGAGTGAGTGTGAATTGCAAATGGGGGTCTGTTTGATGTGAAGATTGCAGGCTGAGTTGGGATTCAAAATGATGAACAGATGGTAGAATTTGAAGACTAAGTTGCCAGAGAAAATGAATGGAGTTTGGGTTATGAATGATGTGAATTATTTGCAGGGAAGGCACAGCCATCATGGCTGGATTTTCCCAGCTGAAGTGCCATCTTGGTGCAGCACAGAGTCTAGGCCAGTGCAATGGCCTTGGCCAATACTAACTCATTCAATCAGCTGAGTTAGAAGCTGACTCGGTCGATTTGACCCGAGTTGACTCATCTGACTCCTCCTTCCCTTGACCCGGTTGACTAACGGTTGACCCGTTTGACCGTTATCTCTAACGGTGGACTGACGGAATATTCCGTCGAATATACCAATGATGGCGAAATTTTCAGGTGGCCGGCGGTGACGGATTCCGGTCAAATTCCGGCCATAATACCAGTTTTCCGGCGACCAAAATTCAAGAATTTTCTGTGGACTTCTCTCATGGGTGTGAAGACTTGGACTAGGAATTGGATGGAGAATTGGGCTCAAATTTGGAAAGAGAAGATGGAAGATGAGAAAAGACTTGAATTTGGAAATTGAATTGCTAAAGGAAAAGGATTCTATTCCTTGGAAGATTTGGAGAATATTGAAGCCTATAAATAGAGAAGTTGTCTACATCTTTTACACACCTCTTTACACACACAACACTTGTGTTTTTGCTAGCTTTTGAAAATTCTTCTTTTTAATTATTTGTGTGAACTTGAAAATTCTCCTTTTAATTATTATTTTGTGTGAATTTCAAAAACATGAGTAGCTAATTTTCTTATTGATTGAGGATGAATTCCTAGTTCTTAATATATGATTTGAGTTTTGTTTCAATTCTATCTTGAGATTTTTCACATGATTATCGTTTGTTTTTACTAATAGGAATGTTTATTCATTCATGATTGATTGATAGATTGTTTAGAGTGCACGCTAAATTGATTTGTTAGTTTAATCTAAATCTAGTATAAGTTAGGGAATAAGTAATCGTTCTTGACACTTTACACAAGTAGAAAACACGAGACCTTGCGAGGGATTCCGTGGAGCGATTGTGTGTAAAAACAACGCTAGAAAGTGGACCAAGCGAACCGAGTTTAACTACTAGTACTAAACCTAAATTCATAGATCTTAATGCATTCGGGGAATTACATCTTGTAAGCGAACCTCAAGGTGGTTCTTTTGAATAGAATCTGATAACTAAGCGGACTTGTTACTCAGTGAAATAAGGGATTTTGGGGCTATCTAAGCGAACCTGCTATCCCACGGTTGGTGATAATCTGTGACTAATAACAAGTAGAAAAGAACATAACTTTAATCATTGTTTTGCAACGAAGAATGATTCCTTGATCTTGTCTCTCTTATTGATTTCAACTTTATCTTTTAATTGCTTTGTTTATTTTCTTTTGCTTTATACATCCCCCCTTTTCGTGACAATTTTTACAACTAGAATCTCTTGCTCCTCGTGGGAACGAACTTGACTTCCATTATATTATTTTTAATTGAGTGGAAATATTAATTAATTTGATTGCACCTACGACACGCATCAAATTTTGGAGCCGCTCTTAGGAGCAATGGACGATTTTAGTTGTTTTTATTTTTCTTTTTGCTATATTCTTGCTTTGTTAGATTCTATACCGTATCTAACTTAGTTTTTTGAGAATCTTGTTTCAGGTGTATACCTTTGGTGAATGCTTAAGAAGGGCAGACCGAGTCCAATACGTCTTCGATCCGGCACTCAACTAAAGGATTTCATTCGAGCGATTAACACTCCACTTCCTCCTTCTTCATCAAGTGATTTCACAGATTCGGACAAAGAGGAAGAAACGATGGCTGATCGTACACTCAAGGACCTAGCTTCTCACAGGCTTGATACACAACAATGGTGTATCCAAACTAACTCAACCTTCGAGATCAAGCCGGGGTTGATTAGAGAGTTACCAAAGTTCCATGGCATGGTGAATGAGGACCCAAACAAACATCTTATGGACTTCTATACCATAGTTATGGCTATGCTTCCACCGGAGACTAATGCGGATGGAGCAATGTTGAAAGCTTTCCCGTTTTCTTTGGCGGGCAATGCTAAGGAATGGTTATATTATTTGCCTTCCGGAAGTATCACAACATGGAATGGGATGAAGAAACTTTTCCTCGAGAGATATTTTCCCGCATCCAAAGCTACTCAAATTCGCAAGGAGATTTGTGGATTGAAACAACATGTGGGAGAGTCATTGTATGAATGTTGGGAGCGATACAAGAGGTTGGTGGCAAGCTGTCCACACCATCAATTTAGTGACGTTATGATACTCCAATACTTCTACGAAGCTCTCAACCCAAGTGATAGGTCTCTTCTTGACGCCGCGGGTGGTGGTGCACTAGTGAACAAGACGGTGACCCAAGCTACCGAGTTGATTGAAAGTATGGCTGCGAACTCGCAACAATTCTACACAAGAGATGAACCCATGGTTAGGCGAGTGCATGAAGTTAGTGATTCATCATCACATCTTGATCAAAGGATGAGTAACATGGAGATAATGATGCAAAGGATGGCCGCGGTTATTATTCCGGATGGTGAGACCGAACAAGTAAATGCTTTATATCCAAATCAAAGGCCAAGGTACGATCCATATTCCAATACTTACAATCCCGGTTGGAAGGATCATCCCAACTTTAGTTATGCAAACAAGCAAGCGGCGGCTCCTAATCCATATGCGCAACAAGGTGGTTTCCAACAATCACGCTTTCAACCTCAACAACAAGGTGGTTCTCAACAATTCCAACCACAACAAGTCAAGGAGCGTGATTCTTTGAATGATGACAAGCTCAATGCGTTAATGCAAGGTGTGCAAGGTCTTACTTCTATGTTCCAACAAAGCCAACAAAAGACCGATTCGGCCATCAAGGATTTACAAACTCAAATGGGACAATTGGCGACCGATGTGAACCTATTGAAATCTCAAGCATCCACAAAACTTCCTTCACAACCATTTGTGAATCCAAGAGAGAATGTTAATGCGGTTACTCTAAGAAGTGGAAGACAAGTGGAGGGTCCAAGTCATCATGAAGAAGCTATTGAAGAGGTAGTCAAAGATAAGGAGGAAGCCGCACCAAAGGAGAATTCAACACCTACCGACCTATCCAAGGAACCGGTTCCTACTTTCACTACTCCACCTCCTTTTCCTAGTCGTTTTGCTAAATCCAAGAAAGAAGCTCAAGACAAGGCACTCATGGATATTTTCAAGAAGGTCGAAATCAACATCCCATTCATCGAGGCCATCAAGACAATGCCACGGTATGCGAAGTTCATGAAGGAATTATGCACAAAGAAGGATAGGTTGCTTGATAATGAAATTACTAAAGTTGGTGAGAGTGCATCGTCTATGCTATTAAAGAAGATGCCTACAAAGTGCACGGATCCCGGTGGTTTCACGGTGCCAATTACTATTGGTAAGCAAAGGTTTGAACATGCTTTACTTGACTTGGGTGCTTCCATTAGTGTGATGTCGGCCGATATATATGACTCCTTGAATCTTGGACCTTTGAAAGAGACGAGAGTTATTATTCAATTAGCGAACAAGTCTAACATATATCCAAAGGGGCTTGTAGAAGACGTGCTAGTGCAAGTAAATGAGCTTATTTTTCCTAAGTGGACTTCTTCGTGGTGGATATGGACAACAATGAGAACCGATCATCTACTTCTTTACTTCTTGGGAGGCCATTTATGAAGACCGCAAAGACGAAGATTGATGTTGATAAGGGTACACTCACTATGGAATTCGACAAGGAGATAATACACTTTAACATATTTGAAGCCATGCGCTACCCAAGTGATGTGCATTCCATTTACTCCATTGATGTGGTTGATTCATTAGCGCAACAAATGGTGGAATTGAATCAAGAGGATAAACTTGATGTGGTGTTGCAAAAGAGCATTGAATTGGACATCCACGACTTGTCTAACTTGGATGTTGAAATCTCCAAGGAATTGGTGGAGATGTGTGGGGCCTTGGCGACATTGCAAGAAGCTAAAAAGGGTAATGTTTCATATATTTCTTTACCCGTGAATGATGAAATACTTGTACCATCTATTGTGAAGGCACCCAAACTAGAATTGAAGCCGCTTCCGGACCATTTGAAGTATGCTTTCTTGGGAGATGGAGATGAGCTTCCGGTGATTATTTCTACGAACCTCACACCGGTACAAGAAGACCGTTTGCTTAGAGTCTTGAGAGAGCACAAAACGGCTATTGGGTGGACAATTGCGGACATCAAGGGCATTAGTCCATCCATGTGCATGCATAGGATTCTAATGGAAGAGAACGTGAAGCCGGTACATGATGCTCAACGTCGGCTTAATCCTCCCATGATGGAGGTTGTGAAGAAAGAGATACTCAAATTGCTAAGTGTGGGGGTAATCTACCCAATTTCCAATAGCAAGTGGGTTAGTCCGGTTCAAGTGGTACCAAAGAAATCCGGAGTCACGGTTGTTCGAAATCAAGACGATGAACTTGTTCCTACAAGAGTTCAAACCGGTTGGAGAGTGTGCATTGATTATAGAAAGCTTAATTCCGCAACCCGGAAGGATCACTTTCCTTTACCTTTCATTGATCAAATGTTGGAGCGGTTAGCAGGGCATTCTTATTATTGCTTCTTGGATGGTTATTCGGGATACAACCAAATTGTTATTGCACCGGAGGACCAAGAGAAGACCACTTTCACTTGTCCGTTTGGAACGTTTGCATATAGACGGATGCCGTTTGGCCTTTGCAATGCGCCGGCTACTTTTCAAAGATGCATGGTAAGTATATTCTCGGATTATGTGGAGCGCATCATCGAGGTATTTATGGATGACTTTAGTGTTTATGGCAATTCTTTTGATGGTTGTTTAAACAACCTTGAACTAGTTCTTAAACGATGCATAGACACAAACCTTGTCCTTAATTGGGAGAAATGTCACTTTATGGTAAACCACGGCATAGTACTTGGTCACATTGTGTCCTCTCGAGGGCTCGAAGTGGACGAGTCAAAGATAGATTTAATAAGAAACTTACAATATCCCACTTCGGTGAGGGAGATACGTTCTTTTCTTGGCCATGCAGGTTTCTATAGGCGGTTTATCAAGGATTTCTCCAAAATCTCCATGCCGATGTGCAAGTTATTACAAAAGGAGGTACCTTTCGACTTCAACAAGGAATGCAAGGATGCTTTTGACAAATTGAAAGAAATGTTGACAAGTGCGCCAATTATCAAATCACCGGATTGGAATCTTCCATTTGAATTGATGTGTGATGCTAGTGATTATGCGGTTGGAGCCGTTTTGGGTCAAAGAGTGGACAAGTTGTCCCATGTTATCTATTATGCATCTAGGACCCTTAATGATGCACAAATCAATTATTCTACCACGGAAAAGGAGTTATTGGCTATAGTTTTTGCGTTGGAAAAATTTCGATCATACTTGGTGGGTACAAAGGTTATTGTGTATTCTGATCATGCCGCACTAAGACACTTAATAAAGAAGAAAGAAGCTAAGCCAAGATTAATCCGGTGGATCTTATTGTTACAAGAGTTCGACATAGAAATTCGTGATAAGAGGGGTGTGGAGAATACCGTTGCGGATCATCTTAGTAGACTTGTTATGTCTCAAGAGGAACTTCCATTACATGACCGCTTTCCGGACGAACAACTTTTCTCCATGGAAGAATCAACACCTTGGTATGCGGATATAGTGAATTACTTGGTGACAAGGAAAGTACCTAATACAATGTCCAACTTCCAAAAGATGAAACTTAAGAAGGTAGCTAAGCAATATGTGTGGGATGAACCATACTTATGGAAATATGGGGTTGATCAAATAATGCGAAGGTGCGTGCCTAATTCCGAATTTCAATCCATTCTCTCCTTTTGCCACACTTTTGCTTGTGGTGGCCACTTTGGTTCTAAACGTACCGCTCTCAAAGTTCTCGAGAGTGGATTTTATTGGCCCACCTTGTTTGAAGATTCATATGCCTTTTGTAAATCGTGTGATAGATGTCAACGAACGGGAAATCTAGGTGCTCGAAATCAAATGCCACTCACACCAATTCTCGCCGTTGAGATTTTTGATGTGTGGGGTATCGATTTTATGGGCCCTTTTGTCAATTCGAATGGAAATTTTTATATACTTCTTGTCGTTGATTATGTTTCGAAATGGGTGGAAGCTAGAGCCACCAAGACTAATGACTCTCAAGTTGTTTGTGATTTTGTAAGGGAAAATATATTCAATAGGCATGGTACACCAAGAGTGGTGATAAGCGATGGAGGCTCACATTTTAAGAAGGCTTTCCACGCTCTCCTCAAGAAGTACAACATAACACACAAAATTGGTACGCCTTACCATCCACAAACTAGTGGACAAGTGGAAATTTCAAATCGTGAGATCAAGTCCATTCTTGAGAAAACGGTGAATACCACGAGGAAAGATTGGAGCTTTAAGCTCAATGATGCACTTTGGGCGTATAGAACGGCGTATAAGACACCGATTGGTATGTCTCCATATCGGTTGGTTTATGTCAAGGCTTGTCATCTTCCGGTTGAACTTGAACATAAGGCTTATTGGGCGATAAAGAAATTCAACATGGAGTATGATGAAGCGGGGAAACAAAGGAAGTTACAACTAAATGAGCTAGAGGAGATACGTAATGATGCTTACGAGAGTGCCCGGATTTACAAGGAAAAGACCAAGCTTTTTCATGACAAGATGATTTCTCGGAAAAGTTTTGTTGTGGGGCAAAAAGTTCTTTTATTTAATACTCGTTTACGTTTATTTCCGGGTAAGCTTAAGTCCTGTTGGGTGGGACCATTTGTTGTTACTAATGTTTATGCTCATGGTGCAGTTGAAATTGTTAGTGACAAAACAGGACAACATTTGAAAGTCAACGGCCATAGGTTAAAGCCATATTATGAAAACTTTCCAACGGAGCATGTGGACGTAATTGGACTTCAAGATGCACTCCCTCGGGAGGAGTAATGTGCCGCAAGAGCTAAGTCGGGCCGTCGACTTTAAAACAAGCGCTTAATGGGAGGCAACCCATAGGTTTTGTATTTCTTATCCTTTTGCTTTTTGTTATTTCTTTTTCTTGTTCCATAACATGTTAAAATTTCCCACCTTGACTTTACTAACGATTCAATTACATTGAGGACAATGTAAGGTTTAAGTGTGGGGGAGTGGTTAAGCATGTATTTAAAAAAAATTAAAAAAAAAAAAAAAAAAAAAAGTTTTACCTAAAACTCCAACTTTTAAAGATTTTAGAGTCATTAGCATACTTCTAGGTATGTTTACATAGAGATTTTGACCGACATAATTGAACTTGGAAATGTTAGAGAACTACATTCGGATTTCTTGCTTGTTAGAGTGTTAAATAATGGATTTAATCATGCCGGTGATGCGAATTTGGTGCAGGGAGAAATGCATTATTAGAGTTGCTGATCAATCATTAGTGGAGACTACCCGTATTCATATCATGTGAGGCACCGACCAGAAATTTTCCATCTACTAAAGAGCTTCTTTTGAGTGTGTGTCACCGTACGTTAATTCCGGGTAGAATGGTGAGCTACCCAACCTCCCACCAATAGAAGCACTACTCTTTGATCTCTTGAGTGCTAATTTTGTCAATCATGAGGGTGACGTCTATAGATGAAAGCTTCCTTCTTGTAGTTCGATTTGCAGTTAGCACCATTTTCTCTCTCGACAACAACGGATCCATAGAAACACAATCATCATCAACAAGGAGCGACATCAAAATCTACAAGGAAAGTTGGAAAAGTTCAAGGTTTACAAGCAACGGAACGAGAATAAGAGCAAATGTCAAATACAAGTAAAGCAACATACAAATGAGCGGATTTTACATATATGTTGAGGACTTACAATACAATGAGGTAATTTTATATCCAAGTATGAAGACTTATTTATAAGAGCAAAGAAAAGTAAAAGGTGAGAATTATTGAAGTTTATGATTTTGAGGCGATACAAGTTGTGAAGAATCAAGCGGTAAAATACTTCTTCCACGGCCATGGTTTATTTTGTATTTAGTTTCTCTTGTTTTGTTTCAAAAAAAAAAAATAATAAAAAAAAAATAAATAAAGAAATAAAGAAAAAAAAAAGAGAAATATTTGTTTTGTTAATAAGCCGTGGGGAAGGAAAATTTATAAGGAAATTTCAAACGACAAGGATTTAAGGTAAAAAGAGTTATAAATTGTTAAGGATTTATGAAATTCGAGAGTTTATCACCAATAGTTGAAACCGAAGACGAAGACCAAGAAGTTCAAGACGAGGAGCGGAAGACGTTTCTATTGGATGCCGTGAGAGTGGTGTTATCATAATTGGCAATCGAATGTGAAGGTGAGTAAGTAATCTCATCCTCGATAATAAATAATTGATTTCCTTTCGTAGAGATCGTCAGAAAAATGGTTTTTCAAAATATTAAAAGATGTGGGTTTTTAAAAATATTTCGGAAGTTGTCCTTCCCACCATTCAAGTGTTGCAGGAATTCTCTTTTCATTCCTACCTGCACACATGTGAGACCCATAAAAAAGCCGTCTTTTTGAGTGCAATTATCATAAAATCCTATTTGGTGAGGCAGAAGTCGAGGCGAAATGCTTATTGATCGTTTCTCAAACACGCGTTCTCTCATTATGGTGTGGTTATTTCTCACTCAACATTTAAGAATGAGAATATGTTCTTTAGTATTTCTAACTTCTTATTACTAGCATGCAGAAACTCTATGTCCTCATAACTCTTTGGATGCTTGGGACGCTAGAACACTTTGAAGTTGTAAGTTTTTAGTTTGATTTGCTCGAGGACTAGCAAAGTCTAAGTGTGGGGGAATTTGATAGGGTGTAGAATACATCCTATTTACTATCTATTGTTTATGCTTTCTTTGCTATTTTTCTGGTAAATTATGTATTTTACGCTTGTTTTGAGTTTTATAGCTATCATGGAGTCGCACGAACGAAAAGAAGAAGAAATCACCCAATTTGAGAAAAAGGGCAAAATTATCATTTCATGGGCGAACACTATCGGGAGACGAGCCACGGTTAAAGGGCAACTCTCTCAGAGGAGTATTAAAAGTAGCCAGCTGATGTTAAGGGGTAACTACATGTTAGGGGCTGTCCACTGGGGTATCCCTTATCTTATGCAATGGGGTGTCATTATCCAACCTGTTTCTTTAACCTAAATCGAGAGAACAATTCTCTCATTCATTTCCACACCTGAAACCGAGAAGCAGCCGTTGCTGCTATTGATTTGTTCAAGATTGAGAGACAAAATTAAGGATAATGATGAGAGATCGAGCGGGATTGTGAAATCGAATCAAGAACAGAGAGAGGGTTTTGATGCCGTCATTAAACAAGAAATTGAAGAGGTTAAAAGTTAGGGTTTGTCTGAAATCAAGATAAAGAGAGTTGTGGCAGCCATGGAACCAGAAATTGGAAGGGAAATCGAGCTCGTTCTTGAGCTGTTATTCAACACAGAGAGAGACGATGGTGTTATAAATGGAAGATGAAACAAAGACGAGCTCGTGGTGAAGAAATCAACTGGAGTTCGAATGAAACAGAAAAGGGTTTCTGGGTTGAATCTGGAAAAGGCAGCATCAAGATGGAGAGATGGTGGTGTTCATTGATACGTAGAGAAGAAATCGGGGAGTGAAGAAGAGATGAGTCAGATCGATAAGAACACAGAAATGGGTTCTGATGGTGATTCGATATATGCAAGGAGGCGATGTTGATGGCTGTTGCTGTAGAGATGCCACTGCTGAGAGAACCGAGTTCTCTGTGTTACCATTGAAGATGCAGATCGAGAAATTGGTGGTGATTTTGGCATGAAGAGCAAGATGGGTTCGATGCTGTTGCAATTTGATGCAGATTAAAGGGGTTTGGGTTGAAATTGCAGATACAGGGAATTGTTGGTCGCTGTAATTGATGAGATGAGCTCTCTGAGAAGAATAGAAAATGGGTTTTGAATCGAGAACAGGTTGATTGAGCTGCTGTGATGTCGAGAATATAGAAATTGGAGATGGTCTGATGCCACAGAGAGAAGATGATTTGCTGCTGTTGAAGACGGTAAGTGTGTTGATTGCATCTGTGATGAAATTGTGGAGGTGGTGGTTTGCAGTGATCAATAGATGATGATGAAATAGTGGGGATTGTGTGATTTCAGGGCAGTTCAGATAAGCAGATGAAGGTGTTGAAGCCGAATTTCAAATGGGTAAAATGAGTTTCTGAAGGTGGTAGTGCTGCTTCTGTTACAGGGAATTATGGAATGATTTTCGAATTGTTAGATGAATGTGTAGGATTGTCACAGGTGAAGAAAATAATGGCCTGAAAATGGCCTGGAAATGCCCAGAAAACAAAGGAGACTCTGCCAGATTTTCTACTCCGACGCGTCAACTCGTTGCCGCCGATGACAATGATTACAGGACTTGTGCAATGGAATTCCAGGTGCAGCTTTGTTGATGCTGCAATGCAAGGATGGAGTTGTCTTGCAGGAGGTGATTCTTGCACTACCAGAATGAAGTGCAGGTGAAGTCTGATATGGAGATGCTTGAGCAGTGGCAGTTGAACTGAGAGTGAGTGTGAATTGCAAATGGGGGTCTGTTTGATGTGAAGATTGCAGGCTGAGTTGGGATTCAAAATGATGAACAGATGGTAGAATTTGAAGACTAAGTTGCCAGAGAAAATGAATGGAGTTTGGGTTATAAATGATGTGAATTATTTGCAGGGAAGGCACAGCCATCATGGCTGGATTTTCCCAGCTGAAGTGCCATCTTGGTGCAGCACAGAGTCTAGGCCAGTGCAATGGCCTTGGCCAATACTAACTCATTCAATCAGCTGAGTTAGAAGCTGACTCGGTCGATTTGACCCGAGTTGACTCAGCTGACTCCTCCTTCCCTTGACCCGGTTGACTAACGGTTGACCCATTTGACCGTTATCTCTAACGGTGGACTGACGTAATATTCCGTCGAATATACCAATGACGGCAAAATTTTCAGGTGGCCGGCGGTGACGGATTCCGGTCAAATTCCGGCCATAATACCGCTTTTCCTACACCAAATTTCCAGAATTTTCTATGGACTTCTCTCATGGGTGTGAAGACTTGGACTAGGAATTGGATGGAGAATTGGGCTCAAATTTGGAAAGACAAGATGGAAGATGAGAAAAGACTTGAATTTGGAAATTGAATTGCTAAAGGAAAAGGATTCTATTCCTTAGAAGATTTGGAGAATATTGAAGCCTATAAATTGACCGCGGTCGTAAGCGTCAAAAATAAATTACACTTTCTTACTACTCAAAATATAAATATAGCAAGGGCAAGAAAGGATCGATCCCACAGAGAGGTCTAGGTTGTCAAATTGTTTCGGTTCCCTATAAATAACACCGGGGTTTTGTGATTATAATAAACTAAATAAAACAAATAAAGCAAAGCAAACAAATCAAATCAAGGATAAGAAGATATTGGTCATGGATTTCGTTTTCATTCACAAACATGTTTTCAACACAATAACTAGAATTGATATTTTAATCTCAACTTTTATCAAAGACCCTAGAATACCTTGATCGCAAGTATATCCCGCAAATCTCCTCTTGTCATCAACAAACACATTAAAAGATGCGAATATGAATTCTACCTAAAGGAACAACCTAACGTGTAAAAGCACTAATCAAGTTTAATTCCCTAGATGCATTAGGTTCTATGAAATCAGGCCAATCAAAGCAATCGAACGTGGAAAGCGCACTAATCCGATTTAACAAAGGTTATGGTTCACATATGATCATAAGAATATATCACTACAAACTATAATCATATTTATGCTACTCGCAATCCGGAATTATCACTTTTGCGTATAATAACCCTAATCTAGCAATAAAGATGAAAGCAAACTCAATCGACTCGCGACTCGACTAACAAGCATTCAAATCATGTAACAATATTCATGGTGAATCATAAACGATAATATGAGAGAAAACTAATTTATTGAATTAAAACCCATGTTTGGAAATCCAACTTATTCCATAACCAATAATAAAAACTCTAACTCATATTCATGGAGTTCATAACAAGAAGAAAGAGAAAAGACTTCATGGTGTAAACCCTAGAACAAAGTAGAGGCAAAAACAATAATTCAAGATAATAGATAAGAGATAAAAGATATATTTTTCTCTCCCAAAAGTTCCCTTTTTCTTCTCAAAACAAAGCCTTATATAGGCTTCCGCCAAACCCAGCGACCGACCATTCCTAAGCCAAGTCGGTTAATGAGAGTTTTGTGCTTTCTAAATTAAGTGCTTATGATTCCTTGTTCCCCAGGCCATCTTCTACTGCCGATATGGCAGCAACCCAATACTACAGCTGGTTTCTCGACCAAGTCTCCTAACCGTGACAATCTTCCTCGACTGAATTCTCGGTCAAGAATCTTACACAAACGCGAGTATCTGTTTCTTTCCTCTCGTCATTGCCATGAATGGTCACAACCAGAGTCTCACAACAGACTCGGCAAACACGATACCTATCCAAGCTTAGACTAACTCCTCGTATCTGTCAACATCTCTGTCGTTTCATCCGAGCACCACCAACTACCAAGGCTCATTCAATCACCTTCGATAGTAGCAAAACTCTCTGAACCTGAACTTCATCACGACAACAGCCAACAAAACCTCTACCTCCTAACAGTCCCTGAAAATCATACACAGACCATCAACAATGGCAGCATAACCATCATCGACCGCAGCAGCTCCATGTCAAGTCTTGTTCGCAACCCGAGTGGCAGCACCATAAACCCGATCACTGTCAATCAATCTTCTTCATCACTGTCGTTTGCCACCTTGACTGATTTCTTTCTACTTTACAGCCAACCACCATCGTATCATTCTCTGTTAAGCTTCATTACTGCCTTCATTCTCAGCAGCGACCAGCATCATCACTGCCTGTGCCATCAATGGCAGAACCCGGACTCAACTCGGTCCATCTTCATGCCTCTGCCAAGCTCGACCATAACAACATCCCATGTATTCTACCTTCCCTGTTCGACCTCTAGTTTACAACAGCTCCAGAGTCCAAGCTCAACATAACCCTTTACTCAGTCACCGTGAGCAGCATCCACCAGCTCGAGCTTCACAGCCAACACCATTCTCTCCATTGTCTCTCACAGTCCCATTAATACATTCCTGCACTCGAGCTTTAACCCCCTTGAACATCTCCCTGGCAGCAGCCTTTATCGTCAATGGCTCCTACCACCAACAGATAACAGCATCACCTACAGCGCTGTGCTCAGCTTCTTCCTCTTCCAAGGCAGAAACGACACAACCTCCATCTGTTCTTCAGCTCGTTGTATCGCCGCTAGTGGCAGCAGCAACATGCTCTTACCAAGTTCTTCACTTCTTCATCTCGCAGCACAGCATCACAGTCCATCAGTCATCACGACCTGAGATGAAGAATTCAAACTCCCTTCCCTGCTTCTGAATTTGGGTACCCTACTAATGAAGTCCACTAACAAATACAGGCCTATATTCTCCATGGCTAATGTTAAGCCCATGTACATAACTTTCATATGGTCAGTGCCTGTAATATGCCCTCAATAAGAATGCCCCTCAATATAAATGCCCGTAGTAGATTCCATGCATTGATAATTCAACCTATGATAATTCAACCTCTTTTGTGGCCCTGAGTAAATAGGCTGGCTGCACTTAACACTGTTTGAACTCTGGCTTCCCCCAAGTAAAGGACCAGACTCCCTTTAGCAGTCCCTTTAGAACAGTTCACCCCTTAACAGAATGGTACCCCTTAACGTACAGTGGGGTTGCCGATAGCACTTGTCCTAGAAAATGATCATTTTGCCCTTTTTGCTTATGAGTTCTTGTTTTGCTCATAACTTCTTCATACGAACTCGGAATGACTCCATTCTTTTAGCATTGTCTTCATCTTCTCGTCCTCTACACAATGAAAAGTAGAAATCTTGTATTTGAACGAGTTCCAATTGGTCTTTTTGCTCCAAATGACTCCATTGCACCTAATAAACTCAAAAGTAAACATAAGATACATAATTTACAAGAAAACTCGTAAAGAAAGCATAAATACTAGATATTAAATACGGTGTATTACGACACCTATCATAAATAGAGAAGTTTTCTACATCTTTTACACACCTCTTTACACACACAACACTTGTGTTTTTGCTAGCTTTTGAAAATTCTTCTTTTTAATTATTTGTGTGAACTTGAAAATTCTCCTTTTAATTATTATTTTGTGTGAATTTCAAAAACATGAGTAGCTAATTTTCTTATTGATTGAGGATGAATTCCTAGTTCTTAATATATGATTTGAGTTTTGTTTCAATTCTATCTTGAGATTTTTCACATGATTATCGTTTGTTTTTACTAATAGGAATGTTTATTCATTCATGATTGATTGATAGATTGTTTAGAGTGCACGCTAAATTGATTTGTTAGTTTAATCTAAATCTAGTATAAGTTAGGGAATAAGTAATCGTTCTTGACACTTTACACAAGTAGAAAACACGAGACCTTGCGGAGGGATTCCGTGGAGCGATTGTGTGTAAAAACAACGCTAGAAAGTGGACCAAGCGAACCGAGTTTAACTACTAGTACTAAACCTAAATTCATAGATCTTAATGCATTCGGGGAATTATATCTTGTAAGCGAACCTCAAGGTGGTTCTTTTGAATAGAATCTGATAACTAAGCGGACTTGTTACTCAGTGAAATAAGGGATTTTGGGGCTAGCTAAGCGAACCTGCTATCCTACGGTTGGTGATAATCATGACTAATAACAAGTAGAAAAGAACATAACTTTAATAATTGTTTTGCAACGAAGAATGATTCCTTGATCTTGTCTCTCTTATTGATTTCAACTTTATCTTTTAATTGCTTTGTTTATTTTCTTTTGCTTTATACATCCCCCCCTTTTCGTGACAATTTTTACAACTAGAATCTCTTGCTCCTCGTGGGAACGAACTTGACTTCCATTATATTATTTTTAATTGAGTGGAAATATTAATTAATTTGATTGCACCTACGACACGCATCAGAAAACACCATGAAACTGAGGAGTTTCCTTAAAATGAAGGAGTTTTGTTCAAATGAAGGAATTTTCATGAGATCAAGAAAAAATAATAAAAATATGATAAAATAAAGAATTAGGCGTGGGACTGGCCACGGTATGACTGGCCGGCCGGTGGGCGCAGTCCCCTAGCGCCTTAGCTAATATTTTATTATTATTATTTTTCTTCCTATTTTGCATAGGTTCATCGTTCCTTCGTATTTTGGAATGCTCGTTCGTGCATTTTGGTGCTCGTTAGTGTATTATTGCTGAGTACACTTGCACCATTTTGGTCGGGGCTTACTCGATAGCGGCTCAGATGCCCGTACGTTGAATATTTATCACTAACTCATGGAATTCTGCTGGGAAGAACCACGAATTGAAGTAATGGAATATTATGAAGAACGTAGAATATTTCCAAATATTCAGTTAATGAATTTAAGGATTAGAAATAATTAATTGATGGCTCTACACTAGCAGGCATGCCATCTAGGAGCATTAATTATTATAGGATTGGGTGATATGATCTAGTTGAAGCGTCATATTTATTATGTATAGTATAGTCAGGGAAAACACGTTGTTGCATCTTGAAGACGTTATCGCTCTAGTAGGCAAGCTGTCTAGGAGCCGTCCAATCATAATGATTTTATACACATGTCTTTTATATAATCAGGGAAAACATTATTACATCTTGAAGACGTTATTGCTCTATACTAGAAGGCAAGCTGTCTAGGAGCCGTCCAATCGTTCGATTCTATATAAAAGTAATTACTGAAATTGCTCAGTATTCATGAGATATGTCGTTGCCTCAGTTGAGAGACTGCATATTCACGTATACTCTGAGAGACAATATACTCAGTCAGAGATTCTTGTGGCATGACCTTTCTTGCTTCAATGAGAGACATGAGCCTCAATACTCTTCCGATCTTTGGATCAGGAGCATGTACAATTATAGTTTTACGATTTTAGCCTTTGTCGAAAATCCACCATCTACATTAAGTCCCTTACTTAGTGAGGGATAGTCATGTTCCTCAGTCAGCACAGGATGGTGATTTTTTTTTTTTTTTAGTTACAGACGAAATAAGTAATTGAACTTAGTCGTAAGATAGGATGTTACCGGATTTTCGATTGCATGAGCGAACCATGGCTTAAACGAAGATCCCATTGGTATGATAGAGCATCGTTTAACGAGCGTAAATTGGTGTAGCACCACTTATTTGGTGATGAAACGTTGGTCGATTTAGGATTCACGGGTCCGGGCCCAAAAAAGGAAATCCGTTTTAGCAAGGACGTTCGTTCGTTCGTTAGTTTAAGAAACAAACAAAATAGACCTGAGTTTAATGATAAAAATTTTGTCTATGAGCTTTCATAAATCTTTGAAAATATACTCTCGCTTCAAAGACAGATGCTCGCGCGAGGGACCAAATATATATATATATATATATATATATATATATATATATATATATTATTTTTTTCAAACTTACGTGAGTTTCACGTTTAATATATATATATTTTTGTAAAACCAATGTTTTGATTTTGAAAAACTGTTGAAAGTAGACAATTATACATGGTGCAATAATGTCTGTATGTAAGTTTTCGCAATTGTAGAATGGACGTCTGTCCAATTTTTGAAAAACCAGGATGTTAAAATTCACGAGTTGTTCAATGAACATCAAGTCATGATTTTGAATAATGAATTTTGCTCGTTTTAGGTTTAAAGGAACGATCAAGTTTTCAAAATGATTTATAATCACTACAAAATGAAATCGTAAATAGGTAAGAGTTGGATTGTTACCGTTTTTGTTACGTGTTTGTTATTGGTATATCCATGACTCCATGTCTTTCGCCTCAGGTAGTGGTGACTTCTAGTTACAACCACTCTTCTGGCTGGGTAATGTTCCAAAAATATCAAGTCAAAGATGAACACTTCTGCATATGCTCATACAAAGGTAAATCAACCTTTCAGACGCCGGAAAGTTGACACATTGCATGCCTCTCGATCATCCGGGAGTCTTCCTCATCGCCAAGTGAGACTATCGGCTGAAGATGAAGTTCGGCTTTGCGTTGGTGGTGTAGCTCCTGATCCAATGTGGATGAATGAAGAATTTCGTCATAATTCATCTGAAAATTCATAAGTTATGTCTTCATTGAAATTGTTGTAGAATCTTCGTCCGATGTCGGATTTTTGTGATCTACCCATGTTTCTTCATCCCCAGAGAATTTCCAAGCTTTAGGAAAGAATCATTTCTGCTTTTGAGCACGTTTAAGGGCCTAAATTGACGAAACAGTAAATTTCCAGGAGGTTTTCAGGAAATTTTCAGCTGTCATGCAGTCCAAAGTTTTGGCCACATCTTTTTTATCGTTTCTCCAATTGCCGTGAATTTTGGATATGTTGTAGAGGACATCCATACGAAGAGAATGATACATGACTAATACCTAAATTCTTCACCAATTTCTCCCAACTCGCTGCTTTGTGCGGGACAGTGTAATATCATCTCAGACGAGCTTGTTGTAAACCACTCATGTTGTTTCTTTAGATCATTCGCTTGTGTCTTGAACGGTTGGTGAAGGATTTTAATGTCATTGATTCATTTGATATAAAGATCCCTTGATTGATACATGAGCATGGTGCTTGCAGTGCCGTCTTGTTTCTGTCAGTCGTAGAAACATCACTTCTGAAACCCTGGTCACATGCCCATAACTGAGGTTGCTCTCAAGAGGGGATGATGTAATGACCATGGTTGCATGTCTCGGTAGTAGTTCCTTTTAAGGTGAATGATTAGCACTGGAGAGCCCAGCACCACGAGTCTTGGACTTAATGAAGGACTTAGCGAAAAGACCTGGTGGACATCGATCGACTGTAGAGGTTATGAATCCCGTCCACGAATTTCTGCTTGCATGTTGTATGCTCTGGAAGCTGTAGGAACCTTATACGACATCGGAATTCGATGCTTGACCCCAACTTTTAAAGCTAAGAGACTGAGTTATCATATGAGAAAACAATCACACAATTTGGAGTTATGTAGGTCACCCAACCAAGCATGCACATTTGTAATTTGTAATCCCGTACAGAATTTTCAAATTTCATAAACCTGGCAATAAAGGCCATATCTTTCAGCTCGTATGTCTGATTGATGCGCCCTTTTGGTATGTTGTAGAAGAGACATAGACAAACATCTTTTGTTGAGGTAGCTTTGTCCCATTCCTCACCCATTGGTACGTTTTTGTAAACCCATGGCCTGAAATGTGTTGTATCTCCTTTGGAGAGGCGATGAGAACATCGTGTACAAGTCTTTGGCTTGTGCCCGTCTATCGTGCAAGCTTTTGGAAGACGTTCATGTTAACATGTTTTCATGTTTACACATCTTTATATGAATCTTTAGGGCTTGAAGAAATATGATCCATCGAGTAACGCTTCAGAGAATATATAGTTGATGAAGCGGGATGTTGCTCATAAAACCGTTATAGATGCTGAGATCATGAATGATTACGCTCCAGAGATCCTTGTCGATGCTGAGATCATGGATGGTGTTCCTCAATATATTATTGTTGATGCTGATACAATGGTTGAAGTTGCTCCAAAGATCGAAAAGGCTAGAACCATGATTATAGATATAATCTTTGTTCCTCCATCCAGTGAGCCTTTTACATTCACGAACTAGTTGATGAGTTGAGCGTCCCTAAGATGAAGGTGTACTGAGAGTTCAACCTGAATGCTCCTGAAAGCATAACTTTATCATGAACTGGCTTCGTCAGTGAGTCGACGTTGTTGCGGTAGATAACAGCAGCAGTTTTCATACTGAGTGTGATTGGTGAAGAGAGGAAGTTCCTCAATCGTGCAGGGGCTTGTGATGTAGAGAAATCCCGTTGATGAAGTTTCACGAAATCACCTCAGGTTTCCAGTGTATGTTGAAGGAGTTAGTGTCATCAATGCATGAATGATGTTGCATCTGCTTCAGAAGTCTTATCATGGGATAATGAAGACTTATCGATTGTAATTTAGTTACACTTTGATCGTGCTGGTGTTGAATCAGTGTGTCATCGTCGAGATATTTGTGCTGAAGCTGTACTCTTTGATTGGGAGTACAATTTGATGCATTCTTAGATGCTTGAGCGTTGAAGCGTATATTCCTTAAACATCGAATGTCTTAGGTTTGATCATTTCGGCCCTGAGTACCTTTTGTTGATTCAGCATTCTTGTCATTGCGGTAGTGGGATTCAACGCTTGTGCAGACATCAGAGCTTTCTGATTTTGTGGGACACATGGACACTCCTGCAAGCCTATGGAGAAACGCCCAAAGTGTTCTTTGTCGAATATCTCAATGCTCGATTCAGAGAAATGTCAGATTCAACCACTTGGTAAAATACTAATGCGGTGAAGCTACCATTCATAACGTCTTGTAGAGTTGCTAGCAGAATTGAGTCCTCATGCTAGGATAGCATGTGAGGAAAAATGACATAGACGTTAAAGAAATGAGACTTGTCTGAGTGTGGAACCTCTTGATGAATGTCTATGCAGGTTCTTGCTTCAACCCCGTCAAAGTTCGAAATTCCCCCAAGCGCTCTGATGATGGAATGTCCACCAAATCTTCAGGATCAGAACTTTCTTCGTTGGAGAAATGTGCAACCAAAGGCGCTTTGTCAGTAGCTATCTTTTCAGCATGGATCCACGCTCGTTTGAAGAACATGTCATATCCTGGATCTTCCTGATTATGTGAAACTTGATTTCTGTTCAGGTTGAACTTATGTTCACTTTGAGAGTGATGTATCCATAAGTATTTCCGAGCGTTCCTTCAAGGTCTCTGATTATATGGGATCACGAGCGGCTCTGTGGGTTCTCAGTGGAATGATGTTGATGGCGGCGTCGGCATCGATCAACATTCTTCCGAATTCATTTCCTCTGAGATGGACTGTGGTAAGCAGTCCCCAGTCGTGCATCTCCTTGTCTGTGGATGAGGGTTCAAGGAGTATTTCCGGGATAGACAGATGTCTGACACAATGTAATTCAGTATTGTGAACATGTATTTCATTTGTGCCTTAGACAGATAGAGCAATTTACATATATGTTCGATCAATGATTGAACTGCTTCTTTGACTGGTTGTTCAGAGAGTGTAAATGTTCTGACTGGAGAGGATTCTTGTGTACTCCTTCAGTCCCAGTTGAATCTATTATGGATCAACCTTCTCTTTGAAGATGTGATTCAAAATATTACAGTTACTTGTTGGATGATCGATGAACCTATGAAGTCGACAGTGCCTGGGATTCTCCATTTTTTCTTCAGTTGGCTCTCTCCTGATGAACGACAATTTGATCGCACCATCTTGAACCCAGAATTCCAGTAACTCGATCACTCCTTCATGAGAAGAGAGAAGTTTGAGTCTGTCTGATCATTTCCCCGTTCGTTGATGCCGGGTCGAGGTTTGTGCATTTCAGGATTGGTTATCTTTTCTTTGCGCCTTCAGAAGGAGATGGAGAAGTATGCTTGCGTTGTGGCTCAGCTTTTCATTTGCTCCCTTATGCAACAACGTTTGTGGAAGGTTGGAGGTTGTACTGTTTGTTGATCAAACATCTGCTACCTCGAGTTTCTCGTGGTTCTTCAGCTTTTGTAGCTTTATCTCTCTCCAGTAAAGCAGGTGCGGTAGTTGATGACCTCTTATCTACTTCATGAAGTTCTGAGAAAGTCTGGAACCGAAGATTTTCCAGTAAATCTATGTACACCGGGATCATTCCATTGATGCACAAATCTACAAGATGCTGCTCTGTGACATTTGGATCATGACAGTCCAGGGCTTGAGCTCTGAACCTTTTCACATAATCATGAGGATGTTCATTGCTCCTTTGAAACATCCTTCCAAGATCAGAGGGGGTGATTTGCTCTGAAACGAAAAAATATTTTCTGTAGAAAGCATTAATCATTTCTCCCCAACTTGTGATACTTCCTGGTGCGATGTTGTTGTACCAGGTATATGCTCTGCCTTTCAGAGACTTTGAAAATTCCTTCAGACGGACGACATGGTTGTGCTCATGTTGATACGTATTGATCTTTATACCTTGGTAACTATTACTATAATGGTGGAATTCAGAATAATAATAGACGAGAAACTTAGAAAATAGAACACAAGTAGTAATTCGAAGAAAATATCTTCTCTTAGATTATGAACAAGAAAACGATTACAATTCTCTCTTTGTTACGCTCACAATCTTCTCTAAACAGTGGATTAACCTTAAACTGTTTGCTAAGCTTGCACAAGTATTGTCGTAAGCTTTCTCTAGGTTTTCTGTGCCTAGTATCTATCCTTAGTTATTAGCCAAAGCCCTCTTTTTATAGTCTTCATCGTACTCAGCCGACCAAGGACTTCTATTAGGAATCTATTTCCTAAACTAAGAGTATTGCCTAAAACAAAACTCTTCCTTAACTAGGAATTCTGCCTAAACAAGGATTCATGCCTAGAATATGTTTCTTCCCTCAACTTAGCTTGAGGTTAATTAAGTTCCCTAAAGGAGTACGGATACACTTGTATCATGGGTCCCCCTTTTAAGAACTTGAACTCCTGTGAGAGTTAAAAATGAAGGTTAGGGAACTCGAGAGTCCCTTTTTCCTTGTTAAACCACTTAGCCTTGCTAGGAACTTGACCTTTACATCCAATTAGAAAGCTTCTTTCTCTCCTTGTCGTGTTTTAGTCACTCTTCGCTCCAATATGCAGTCTTCCTTGAGTGGTTCCTCTCTATCAAACCATAAGTCTTCTACTCGTGGTAAGATCATAATGTCGTCGCCGTCATCATCAAGTAATGGTGGTTCAAACAACTTCAAGTATTCGGCATTTATGACCGAGTACATTCCTAGATAAGGTGGCAGATCTAGACGAAAGGCATTGTCACCAATCTGATCGAGAATACGAAATGGTCCATACCTCAATGGTTTCAACTTCTTACCTTCCCCCTTCAGTCGTTCCTTACCTAATTTTAACCATACCAAGTCACCAACACCGAAATTACAAGGTACAAGATGCTTGTCATGCTTTGCTTTGTATTTGGCTTGTGACTTCTTTAGTTGTGCTTCAACAGTCGCATGAATATGAGATATCTTCTCCAAGAACTTTTGTACCTTTTGCCGTTCACTTCCTTCCTTTCCCCCCATTGAGGTGTTACTAGAAAATACTAGATCGAAAGGACTAGGTGGTTAGTAACCATAGAACGTCTCGAAAGAAGATTTCCCCGAAGAACTGTGAACAACTCTATTGAAAGCAAACTGTAGATATGGTAAACTCTCATCCCAAGTTTTAGGATGCTTAGAATTATATCCCCTTAACATGTGAACCATAGTCCTATTGACCACTTCTGTTTGTCCGTCTGTTTGTGGATGAAAAGATGTACTCTTCTTCAACCTAGTGTCCATCATCTTCCATAAAGAATCCCAAAAGTGACTAAGGAATCGACTATCCCTATCAGAAATAATCGAAGTAGGTAAACCAAAATGCTTCCACACGTGCTCAAAGAAGAGCTTTGCTGCACCGGCTCCCATTACCGTCTTTGTACATGGAATTAATGCAATCATCTTGCTGAATCGGTCGACCACAACGAACAAGTAATCATGACCAGACTTGGTCTTCGGTAACCCACCAAGAAAATCCATAGAAATACTCTCCCTAGGCCTTGATGGTACTGGTAATGGTAGATATAACCCACGTTTTTTGTTGGAAGGTTTAGATGTGCTGCACAAATTACACCCTCTAACTAACTTAGACAAATGATCTTGCATCTTAGGCCAAAAGACATAACGCCGGAGGTTAAGTAGAGTTTTATTCATCCCAAAGTGTCCAGCAACTCGGGAAGTATGTGCCTCTCTCAACCACTGTAAACGATCTCCATCTTCTGGTATGCAAAGTAACTGAACTTTGTATAACAATCCATCTCGGAGTTCATACTCGCTTTTCAAACCACTCTTTACACCTTCTAATACCTTCTTGAAGTCTTTGCTGGATGCGTATAACTCTGCATACTCTTGAGGAACAATTGGATGAATTCTCATGGCTACCATTAGTGATCGAACTGGAGGTCGAGATAACATATCTGCCAACTTGTTTGTTACTCCCTTCTTGTACCTAATGAGAATATTGAAAGTCATCAAGTAAGACATCCACTTCATGTGCCGGGCTTGTTGTAGTTTTGTCTGTGCTTGTAGATACTCCAACGGTTTGTGATCTGAATATACCACTACTTCTTTACCTAAGAGATACACTCGCCAATGTTTGATACATTGATATAAAGCATAAAATTCTTTGTCATAAGGTGCGTAGTTCTTAATAGCACCTAAGAACAATTCTGAATGGTACTCCACTGGTTTACCATCCTGTAACAACATTCCTCCCAATGCATAGTTAGAAGCATCGGTCTCAACTTCAAAAGTACGTTGTAGGTTAGGCAATGCCAACACTAGTGCTTCTGAAATCTTTCTTTTTAGTAACTGAAAAGCGTCTTCATGGGTTTGCTGTCATTCAAACTTTGCCTTAGCTCCCATAAAACCATGTAATGGTCCTGCAATATTTGAAAAATGCCGGATAAACTTACGCAAGTAGGTGCAAGCCCCTAAGAAACTCCCGATTTCGATTCTGAGACTAGGTCTAGGCCACTTAGTGATCACTTCAACCTTCCTTGGATCAATCTTCCGTTGTCCACCACCAACAATAAATCCGAGATACACTAACTCCTCCTTCCCAAACTCACACTTCTTTACGTTCAACTTCAGTTGGCCTTCATGTAACACTTTAAACACCTTATCAACGTGAACGAGATGCTCTTCCCAAGTTCTGCTGTATATTAGGATATCATCCAGGTAAACAATCACAAAATCTTCTATAAAAGGTCGTAACAAATCATTCATCAAATGCATAAACATCGCTGGAGCATTACACAAACCAAAAGGCATCACCAACCATTCAAACAAGCCTTGTTTGGTTTTGAAAGCAGTTTTCCATGTATCTTCTTCTCGAACTCTCATCTGGTGATATCCAAATTTGAAATCTAACTTTGTAAAGACTCGAGATTTTTCCAACTGATCCATCATGTCGTCTATCCTAGGTAAAGGGTAACGATTCTTGATTATGATCTTGTTCAACGCTCTATAATCAATACACATGCGCCAGCCTCCATCTTTCTTCGGAACCAACAACACCGCTGATCCACAAGGTGAAGCATTTGGCACTATCATTCCTAATTCTAAAAGTTCCTGGACTTGTTTCTTGATCTCATTAGATTCCTCTATGGTCGTGCGATAAAGACCTACATTAGGAAGAGAACTCTCCCCGGTCAACATGATCTCATGCTCCACACTCCTCTTTGGCGGTAATCCCGTGACATCTGAAAATAAATCCTTGTACTTCAACTTCAACCTTTCTAGGTCATCTTCTTGTTGTGCAGTCAAGGCTTCCAAACAAACTCTACTCGACTTATCCTCAAGAGAACGGATCACAAGGAGAATGAACTTTGTGCTAGCATTCACCAACCCCTTAGCCTGAGTGGATGTGATCAAACTTGCTCCCTCAAGAGGAGAATCAATAGCCCGAATCACAAAACTTTCTCCATCTTTGGTAAAGGTGTACTTTTGTTTCCTCCTGTGTAGAGTTGCATCTCTATCCCATAGGTAAGGACTACCTAGTACCACCTGACAAACATCCAAAGGAACTACTTCGCATGTAACTTCGTCAATATATGACTCATCTAGAGCAAATTTGAACGTGCACTGCTGTGAAACTTGTAAGCCCCATTCCTTTTGAAGCCATCCTAAAGGGTATGGTTTTGGATGTTTGAAAGTCTTTAAACCTAACTTTTGCACCAAAGAATTTGAAAGCAAATTCTTCTGACTTCCTGGGTCAATAACAACATCAACTAGTGAAGTTTTGACTTGCATCTTCACTGTGAAGAGTTGCTCCCTAAGATCATCTTTTGAAGGTCTTTCTTTTGCCCCTATCATAAGAGAAAGCTTTGAATTGGGTTTCGTTAGTCCGTAGACTTGTTTTGGAGTTTGAGCGACTAGTGCTGCCTTCCTGGCTTCTTTCCTCTGCAACCTTTAGGCTTTAGATGGGGGTTCTTAACCCAACACTTGTCGATAATGTGACCTGTTTGCTTGCAATGGGTGCAAGACAAACCTTCCTTGTCACTAGACTTCCCTTCTTCTTTGCTCCTTTCACCTCCTTTCACAGTGGTACCTCCAGATTTCACCTTAGTATTTCCCTTTGAATCATATTTCTTAAGCCTGCCCTCAATGGCATTAGCTTTTATAATTGCTTCGGAGATAGTATCCACCGAAAACATCTTCAACTCCTTCCGTATATACTCATGGAACCCGAAAATATATTTCATGTAGATAACATAATCCCCAAGTCTAAGTCCAAAATCATAGCTTGATTCTCAAATTCAAGTATATTCTTGTACGGTTTGGTTGTAAGTCCGCTTCAAGTTGTACCACTTGAACCATCTCTCCTCAAGGTAGCCAACCGGATAAAACTGTTTCCTTTACAACTGCCTTGAATCTTTTCCACGACAATACTCCTTTACCTAGGTTTTGTCTTTGATAAGCTTTCCACCAGGTTAGAGCATGCTTTTGTAGCTTCAATGCCGTGAAAGCAATCTTTTCCTTTGAACCATATTCAAAGAAAGAGAAATACGTCTCTAGACGTTCAATCCAATCATCTAATTTTTCTACATCGACACTCCCATCGTAAAGCGTAATATCAACACGAAAATCAATTTTCAGATTCTTACCATGAAGTTTAGTTGATGTAGGACTTTTAAGAAACTCTTTCTCCTTTTCTTCATCATCATCTTCTTCCTCTTATTATTCTTTTTCGTCTTCTTCTTCTGAATCGTCTTATTCAGAATCATCTTTTTCCGAAGCTTCAGGTGAAGGTGTAATATTTTTCTTCGTCTTCGGCTTGGTTGTATGAGAACGGATACATTCACTCAGTTCCTGAAGGGTAACTTGAATTGACTTCATATCTGTCTGCAGCGTAGCTACCTTTTCTTCCATAGTTTGTGGTTCGCCTTCCTTAGGATCACCATCTGACTTTGTCATCCTTAATCCCCTTGTTTTCTTAACGTCTTCCAACTTCACGAGTACCTCACCAAGATTTATGTAGAGAGATCTAGTTAAAACCATAAACCACAGGGATTTACCCTAAAAACTAACCTTGCTCGTGATGCCAACTTGATACGTATTGATCTCTATACCTTGGTAACTATTACTATAAAGGCGGAATTCGAATAATAATAGACGAGAAACTTAGAAAACAAACACAAGTAGTAATTCAAGAAAATATCTTCTCTTAGATTATGAACAAGAAAACGATTACAATTCTCTCTTTGTTACGCTCACAATCTTCTCTAAACAGTAGATTAACCTTAAACTGTTTGCTAAGCTTGCACAAGTATTTTCGTAAGCTTTCTCTAGGTTTTCTGTGCCTAGTATCTGTCCTTAGCTATTATCCAAAGCCCTCTATTTATAGTCTTCATCGTACTCAGCCGACCAAGGACTTCTATTAGGAATCTATTTACTAAACTAAGAGTATTGCCTAAAACAAAACTCTTCCCTAACTAGGAATTCTGCCTAAACAAGGATTCATGCCTAAAATAGGTTTCTTCCCTCAACTTAGCTTGAGGTTAATTAAGTTCCCTAAAGGAGTACGGATACACCTATATCACATGTTCACCCAATGCTTCAAGAAACCGAGAAACATATTCTTGAGCATTGCTTGTTCCATCATAAAGGGTGAACATTGGAAAGGTATAACCTTTTTGCAGAGGAATCTTTTGTGTAGCAGCAGGGTATGGAGGTTGGTGACGATGAACAAAGGACGTCTTATTTTTTCCACGATCCTCCAAGAGGCGCTCCAGGTCTTCACGAGTGATGAAACTGGATGGTTCTTTTGCTGGTGGGTCGTCTGTAGCCTTATGAACTTCTTCGTCATATACTACATGGATTGGAGTGACATCAGGATCAGCGTCCGAAGATGTTTCTTTAGCTTTTGCTTTCTCCTGAGTTTTCTCTGACATCTTGTCTGTAAGAGTCTTGAGATAATTGCATAGCTCCTTCTGAGTGGCGGCCATGTCAATCTGATTCTTGGAAAGAGTATCTTGCACCTTCATGTGATCACCTATGGTAGGCGGATTTTCTATGATTTCTTCAGGAGACCAGCCGAAGAGAGGATTGATTCCGATGTTGGTCTGAGGAGGAGTGGTACTGCCAGTGCTATTGTTAGAATCCGGAACAGTTTCTGGAGTACCACCAGTATTGCTAGTGCTAGCATTGTTTGGATTAGGATTTGTAACTGAACCTGACCTAAGATCAACCATCTTTGTGAGAATTAAGATCGCAACCGATAGAATGATCTCCCACTGTGGTCGCTAATCTGTAGATGGGGCAAAACGAGTTGCTGGTTTTTACATAATTAAGGAGATGACCGTGCGTAGGAAACTCCTTGAACCTAGCGAACTGTCAAACCTCACACAGATGCATTGCAAAAAGGGAGTGCTTTGAATTCGAGAGATCAATCTGTAGGACTCCGGCCTAAACCAAGACAATGCTCGTTCCAGAGTCAATTCGTTCACAAAAGAGGATGGGTCGATATGTAGGAGGGAAGCTGAGAAATGTGTGAGATCAATGGTGATCGAAGATTGTAGGTGTGTTGTGTATTCTGCGTGGAAAAATAAGATAAGATCTGATTGATTGAATTTGCTCTGTTGAGAGTAATTGCTCAGACGTTGAGTTGTTAATCTCTTGTTGTCTGTCTGATGAAAGATTGTTTTGTCCTTCAATCATGATTCAGAGACTTATTTATATTGCTAGAATTGTAAATACCTTGATCTCATGAAGTGTGCAAGTTGCAAGAGTCAAAGAGTTGGGAAGTGGAAATCGTGTTCAAACAGTTGCTCATCGTGCGGAGACTTGGTTGATTTTCCATCCACTACTTTGCTAACTCCTCCAACTGATTGCACGACTTGCTCACATTCTCATCGTGTGTATGAACACACGTGTCGAAGACCGCCAGACCAAAACCCTAGTTAATATCCCCCATGTGACACGATTGATGTCTCGTGATTGTGGAGTCTGCAAGGAAGACGTGTATTTAGTTAGTCATTTGCTGACTTTATGGGACGATGAGTCCTTGTATTGCTGAGACGAACGTGATTTGTAAATGTTCTAAGACTCATGAATCGAACGTGTCTGTTGAGACAGAGGTGTAATTCTCGAGTAAATGTTGATAGTTAAGGTGAGCAAATATTGCTCATTCGATGGATTGTTGAATATTGATAGTTGAACCAATATTCCTTAGTCTGAGCAAATATTGCTCATCTGAGAAAATGTTGCTCATCTGATGAATTATTGGTAACAAAACCAAATAAAATATTAATTTAGAATACTGGCAACTGAACCGAGTATAATTAATTAAAATGTCGATCATGGGATCAACGTAAAATTATTAGCGTTTGAATCTGGAATTATGAACCTTGGATTCGAAAACCCTAATTTCGATCAATTGATGATCAATTGATGATTTATTGAAAATCAACCACGGAGTGAAGGAGGGACCGGCTACATGGGATGATGGATCGACCATGTAGCGCCCCGATGCTCGAGTGAGCAAATACCAAAGTCTCTTGAAGACCAGTTGGTGAAAGGATGATTAAATGCTGGTTTAATCATTTATTAAAATAATGCTCGTCTGAGCCTTAGGTGATAAAACCTAATTATGAAGAGATGAGGGACCGACCAAGGGGTCATGAAACCGGCCCTGGTTGGTCATGGGACCGATTGACGATCGTTTCATGAAATTCCAAATTGTTTGGAAGAGTTTGAACCTAATGTGAACAAATTAGGTCAAATGATGAAAATATGTGGGACCGGCCCCTTGCAAGCCAAAGAGCCAACCTTGGTCGGTCAAGGTAATATGCTCATGTCACTAAAGTGTTTGTGTCTCAGTCCTGTGAGTTTTGATATTTTCTGATGCGCGTTTGAGCAACATTTTAAGAAAATATGAAGAAATCAAGGTTTTAGCTCAAACTGAGGAAACTTCATAAGATGAAGGAATTAATAATAATAAAATAAGGAATCATGAAGTGTGGGACGACTATGGCTAAGGCATGGCCGGACGGCCAATAAGCCCGGTCCCATGACACTTTTCTAATTTTATATTATTTTCATGATTTTAAGGAAATATCATGAAATCAAGGAATTTGTTGAAACCAAGGAGTTTCCTTGAAGTGAAGGAGTTTCCATGAGATGAAGGAAACAATAATAATTAAAAATAATAAAATAAGGAGCGTGTGGGACCGGCCACGACTAAGGCATGGTCGGCCGGCTAGGGCCCGGTCCCGTGAACCTTCCCTAATTTTATATCTTTTCCTTGGTGTGAAGGAAATATCATGAAATTGAGGAATTTCATGGGATGAAGGAAATAATAATAAAATAAATAAGGAATCATGAGGTGTGGGACCGGCCACAACTAGGGCATAGCCGGCCGGCTAGTAGACCCGGTCCCATGACACCTTTCCCAATTTTATATTATTTCCTTGATGTGAAGGAAAACACCATGAAACTGAGGAGTTTCCTTAAAATGAAGGAGTTTTGTTCAAATGAAGGAATTTTCATGAGATCAAGGAAAAATAATAAAAATAAAATAAAGAATTAGGCGTGGGACTGGCCACGGCATGAATGGCCGGCCGGTGGGCACAGTCCCTTAGTGCCTTAGCTAATATTTTATTATTATTATTTTTCTTCCTATTTTGCATAGGTTCATCGTTCCTTCGTATTTTGGAATGCTCGTTCGTGCATTCAGGTGCTCGTTAGTGTATTATTGCTGAGTACACTTGCACCATTTTGGTCGGGGCTTACTCGATAGCGGCTCAGATGCCCGTACGTTGAATATTTATCGCTAACTCATGGAATTCTGCTGGGAAGAACCACGAATTGAAGTAATGGAATATTATGAAGAACGTAGAATATTTCCGAATATTCAGTTAATGAATTTAAGGATTAGAAATAATTAATTGATGGCTCTATACTAGCAGGCATGCCGTCAAGGAGCATTAATTATTAGAGGATTGGGTGATATGAGCTAGTTGAAGTGTCATATTTATTATGTATAGTATAGTCGGGGAAAACACGTTGTTGCATCCTGAAGACGTTATCGCTCTAGCAGGCTGTCTAGGAGCCGTCCAATCATAATGATTTTATACACATGTCTTTTATATAGTCAGGGAAAATATTGTTACATCCTAAAGACGTTATTTATCTATACTAGCAGGAAAGCTATCTAGGAGCCGTCCAATCGTTTGATTCTATATAAAAATAATTACTAAAATTGCTCAGTATTCATGAGATATGACGTTGCCTCAGTTGAGAGACTGCATATTCACGTATGCTCTAAGAGATAATATACTCAGTCAAAGATTCTTGTGGCATGAGCTTTCATGCTTCAATGAGAGACATGAGCCTCAATACTCTTCTGATTGCTGGATCAGGAGCATATACAATTATGGTTTTACGATTTTAACCTTTGTCGAAAATCCACCATCTACACTATATAAAGGATAACTCTAGCAACAGGGAAACCTAATCCCCACACCTCCTGTGTGATACTAGTTGTGACTATATTCGATTCTCCTTTAACCTTAAGTTTTTATAAAACCCAATAGGTTAACGACTTAAAGACTTCATTGGTATTGAAGCCATACCCAACTATTTTATCTGTAGTTGCGTGATCTGATCTTGATGTTTTCTATCGTGATTGAGTACTATCTTCTCTAAGATTGGCTCGAGATTTAATCTCCGATAGGCAAGATAAAAAGTAGTCACAAACATCTTCGTCTCATCGTTTGTGATTCCACAATATCTTGTTTCGCTACCATATAATTAAGATTATTGTGAGGTGATTTATATTTCTAGGTTGTTCTTCGGGAATATAAGTTCGGTATATCAATTGGTTCCTGTTCACCTTGATTTATCAAAATACGGAACAATACTCATAGGTTTATTTGTGGGAGACAGATTTATTTATTCAATAGACTTTTCTGTGTGAGACATATTTGTTTATCAAGTCTTCGACTTTGGGTTGTAGCAACTCTTAGTTGTGGGTGAGATCAGCTAAGGGAATCAAGTGTGTAGAATCCTGCTGGGGTTCAGAGACGTAAGGAGCAAAACTGTACCTTGATCAGTGTGAGATTGGTTAGGGCTCAACTACATTCCAGTCCAAAGTTAACTTGGAGTAGGCTAGTGTCTGTAGTGGCTTAATACAGTATGGTGTTCTGTTAGAGCATAACTCGGTTGAACCCACCAAGCGTTGGTATGTCAAGTTTGGTTGTCATATTTTAGTGAATCAAAACTCAATTAAAGAGTCGCTTAATTATGTACTAGAGACAACTTCGTATAGGTTAGGCTAGAAAGTTTAGGATAATGAGACATACAAGTATTACTCGAAGACTTAAAGAATGTGAAGAAGTAACAAGCTACATCGACGACATCATCCTTCCTTTTGAGCTTAGTAATATTTTGACTTGAACTGTTTTATTCCCAACGTATGCTATATTAAAAACATAATTGCGAAGCTTTGAATGATTATACTCTAGTAGACATAGTGTTAAGGAATTACAATACGAAGTGTAACGTTTATCTTTGAACTTCGTATATAAGACATCGACACAATCGTATGAATGCTATTGTGATTATCTGTATGGGTATGGGTGAATATTTCGTCCTAGGAAACAATGTTTACATTCATTTAAAGGAAGTACATTCATTGATACGTATTGATCTCTATACCTTGGTAACTATTACTATAAAGGCGGAATTCAGAATAATAATAGACGAGAAACTTAGAAAACGGAACACAAGTAGTAATTCGAAGAAAATATCTTCTCTTAGATTATGAACAAGAAAACGATTACAATTCTCTCTTTGTTACACTCACAATCTTCTCTAAACAGTTGATTAACCTTAAACTGTTTGCTAAGCTTGCACAAGTATTGTCGTAAGCTTTCTCTAGGTTTTCTATGCCTAGTATCTGTAGGTGCGTCAATAACAAGAACACACTAACTAGATGTGTTTAGTTATGAGCTAAACATCCCTATTTATAGGCTTGGTTTGGTTTCCCAAACGTCTTAAGAATCTATTTCCTTTTGTAGGACTAGTTCCCTTTCTAGGCATATTACCTAAACTAAGAATACTGCTCAAAACAATACTCCTTCCTAAACTAGGAATTTATCCTAAACAAGGAATCCTTCCTAATGTAGCATTTTATCCTCAATTCGTCTTGAGAATCACTAGTTCCCAGGGAAAGGAAGATACACATGTATCATGCGCCCCCCCTTAAGAACTTGAACTCTTGTGAAAGTTATACTTATAGGTTAGGGAACTCATGAGTTCCTTTCATCATGCTGAACCATCTATCCTTGCTGGGAACTTGACCTTGACATCTACTTAGGAAAGTCTCATTCTCTTCCTGGCGTGTCTCTGTCGCTCTTCGCTCCATAATGCAATCTTCTTCGAGTGATTCTTCTCTATCTAACCACAAGTCTTCCACATGTGGCAAGATCATCTTGTCATCTCCATCATCATCTAGTAATGGTGGTTCAAACATACTTAACCTTCTTAGGTCTTCTTGTTGTTGTTTGGTAATGTATTCCAAACCAACTCTACTCGGCTTCTCGTCAAGAGAACGGATCACAAGGAGAATGAACTTTGTACTAGCATTCACCAACCGTTTAGCCTGAGTGGCTGTAATCAAACTTGCTCCCTCAAGAGGAGAGTCAATAGCTCGTATTACAAAAGCTTTCTCATCTTTGGTAAAGGTATATTTCTGCTCCCTCCTATGTAAAACCGCATCTCGATCCCACAAGTAAGGACTTCCAAGTACAACTTGACAAACATCCAATGGAACCACGTCGCATGTAACCTCGTCAATGTATGACTCATCAAAAGCAAACTTGAACGTGGACTGTTCTGCAACCTGTAGCCCACCTTCCTTTTGAAGCCACCCTAAAGGATAGGGTTTCGGATGTTTGAAAGTTTTCAAACCCAACTTCTGTACCAAAGAATGTGAAAGTAAATTCTTCTGACTTCCCGGGTCAATAACAACATCTATTAGTGTTGTCTTAACCTGCATCTTAACCGTGAAGAGTCGTTCCCTAGGATCGTCTTTCATAAGTTCTTCTACGCCTCCTGCCATTAGAGAGAGCTTTTGATTAGGTTCTGTTAGTCCTCGGACTTCTTTTGGAACTTGTGCGACTAGTGTTGCCATCATGGCTTCTTTCTTCTGCAACCCTTTTGGTTTTAGATTAGGATACTTCATCCAACACTTGTCAACAACATGCCCTGTTTGTTTGCAATGAGTGCAAATCAACCCTTCTTTGTCTTTAGACTTCCTATCTTCTTTGCTCCTTTCATCTCCTTTAGCAACGAAACTTGCAGACTTTCCCTTGACGTTTTCCTCAACATCAGTTGTCTTCTGCCTGCCTTCGATGGCATTAGCTTTTATGCTTGCTTCGGAGATAGTATCCACCGAAAACATCTTCAACTCCTTCCGTATATACTCATGGAACCCGAAAATATATTTCATGTAGATAACATAATCCCCCAAGTCTAAGTCCAAAATCATAGCTTGATTCTGAAATTCCGAAGTATATTGTTGTACGGTTTGGTTGTAAGTCTGCTTCAAGTTGTACCACTTGAACCATCTCTCCTCAAGGTAGCCAACCGGATAAAACTATTTCCTTACAACTGCCTTGAATCTTTTCCACGACAATACTCATTTACCTAGGTTTTGTCTTTGATAAGCTTTCCACTAGGTTAGAGCATGCTTTTGTAGCTTCAATGCCGCAAAAGCAATCTTTTCCTTTGAACCATATTCAAAGAAAGAGAAATACGTCTCTAGACGTTCAATCCAATCATCTAATTTTTTTACATCGACACTCCCATCGTAAAGTGGAATATCAACACGAAAATCAATTTTCAGATTCTTACCATGAGGTTTAGTTGATGTAGGACTTTTAAGAAACTCTTTCTCCTTTTCTTCATCCTCATCTTCTTCCTCTTCTTCTTCTTCTTCTGAATCGTCTTCTTCAGAATCATCTTTTTCCGAAGCTTCAGGTGAAGGTGTAACCTTTTTCTTTGTCTTCTTCTTAGGTGTATGAGAACGAATACATTCACTCAATTCTTGAAGGGTAACTTGAATAGACTTCATGTCTGTTTGCAATGTAGCCACCTTTTCTTCCATAGTTTGTGGTTCGCCTTCCTTAGGATCACCATCTGACTTTGTCATCCTTGATCCCCTTGTTTTCTTAACGTCTTCCAACTTCTCGAGTACCTCACCAAGCTTTATGTAGAGAGATCTAGTGAAAACCATAAACCACAGGGATTTACCCTAAAAACTAACCTTGCTCGTGATGCCAACTTGATACGTATTGATCTCTATACCTTGGTAACTATTACTATAAAGGCGGAATTCAGAATAATAATAGACAAGAAACTTAGAAAACGGAACACAAGTAGTAATTCGAAGGAAATATCTTCTCTTAGATTATGAACAAGAAAACGATTACAATTCTCTCTTTGTTACGCTCACAATCTTCTCTAAACAGTGGATTAACCTTAAACTGTTTGCTAAGATTGCACAAGTATTGTCGTAAGCTTTCTCTAGGTTTTCTATGCCTAGAATTTGTAGGTGCGTCAATAACAAGAACACACTAACTAGATGTGTTTAGTTATGAGCTAAACATCCCTATTTATAGGCTTGGTTTGGTTTCCCAAACGTCTTAGGAATATATTTCCTTTTGTAGGACTAGTTCCCTTTCTAGGTATATTACCTAAACTAAGAATACTGCTCAAAACAATACTCCTTCCTAAACTAGGAATTTATCCTAAACAAGGAATCCTTCCTAATGTAGCATTCTATCCTCAATTCGTCTTGAGAATCACTAGTTCCCAGGGAAAGAAAGATACACATGTATCATTCATGAACTTGTTTTATGAATCGAAAGGGAAATCGCTAGGCTTATTGGTATTGTTATTCATTGCATATCTTTGGATTACCAATATGTGTGAGTTAGTAGAACCGATCATAACTTGTTATGTATCTTGGTAAAACTAGTCACAATGCCTGACTTATGTATTGGTATGACTTCTATTAGTGTAACCGATCCTAAGTAATCACCTAAGATGGTATGATCGATATTTGTAATTGGTGTGACTGATCCTAGTAATTGGTGTAACCGATCCTAGTAATTGGTGTGACCGATCACAAAAGAATGTGTAATCAATCCTTGTAATTGGTGTAACCGGTCCTGGTAATTGGTGTGACCGATCCTGGTAACTGGTGACCGATCATAAGTAATACCATGAGAATATGGTAACCGGTCTTGGTAATTGATGTAACCAATTTGGTACTTGATGTAATCGGTCCCAGTAACCATATTAAGGTAGAACCGATCCCTGTGTTTGGTAGAACCGTAAACCAATGATTAGTGTGTTGATTTGATCAATCACATAGTTCTTGGAAATCAGATGAACCAGTTCTAAACTTGTTTGGAACTGTGGTATAATCGGTTCCAAGATTGTAAATATGAAAGAGGATTTACAAAGAAATAAGATGTCGACATACTTTGAACATGTTTAGTAACTCTTATCTTTTACTGTTCAAAGATATTCCTTAATAACTCAAGGAGATCCCGGACCGAAATAAGTTGAGAATCTTTTAATTAAGGTTGTTAATTTTATATACTTTTAATTACCAGCAATTAAAATGCATATATCTGGAAAATAAAAATTGGTAATGTGCATTTACTAATTGGAGATTTTCTAGTAGGATTTCGGTCAATATTAGACAGAACATTTCTAGGAATTATGAAAACCGGATTTGGAAACATATTGCATATCTTGAGAATATTTTCGGTTTTGGAAATTCCTTGGTGTCCAAACTTCCTTGGTATATAAATACCCAAGTTTGCATTTAGTACAAACTATCCTAAGAGCCAGCAAAACTACCTTGTTGTGTTGTTACTGGTGGAGCCGTCTATTCGGAGAGGAAAGAACCTTAATTAGGCGAAATTTCTTACGACCGCTCGTTTAAAGACTTCTGTGGGATCAAGAAGCTCTACGAGTACCGTTGATGGGAAACTAGATAATTGCAGTATTATTAGTTTTCGATTTGATTTGATTAACTAACGGTTGTTTAACTTTGATTGTACCTAGTTTGTTTATTCTTCAGAATCTTCTCTTCTGATATAAGATTCACTCAAACTAGATCGAAGTGTCGACGGGATCTTTAGAACTGTTTGTAGATCTAAAGACATCTTGTGATAATCCATTGTTAACAGACTCCGTTATATGCGTGATTGATCACAAGAGATTGAAGTTGTGGTGTGCAAGTGTTTATTGAATATTTAAGAAGATTTGAAGACGAAGAAGATTTCTTATTTGGGTTCATAATCTTTGGTGTGCACAAAACTTGATCGGCTGGGATCCAACTATAATCGGTTTATCTTTGATAGATTTGATTGATTAGTTGCGTAGATCGGCATCAGTATTTAGTATCTTGGTAGATCATATTATTGATTGCATAATCTAAACTCTGCTACTTTTGGTAGTTGTTGGATAGATTGATCTAAACCCGACAAAGGAGTTTATTGGATTAAACAGAAGAGCCTTTTTCTAACTCATATCACTGAGATTGAAAAGAGTTGTTACCGAACAGATTTGTTGTTCCTTTACTGTTTGGAATACGAACCAAAGGAATTGTTCCAGTGCATGCACTTATTGAATGTCGGAAGCGCAGAGATACTGAAGAAACTAGGTGAACTATAGTTTTAGTTGCTTGGTCTCAACTATACGAAGTTTGTTTGATTTTGTATAGCGGCTTAATTATGAGAGTATTCAATTCTGGACTAGGTCCCGGGGTTTTTCTGCATTTGCGGTTTCCTCGTTAACAAAATCTTGTTGTGTCATTTACTTTTGTTTTCCGCAATTATAATTGTTGTTATTATAATTTAAAGTAAATTACACAAACGTTAACTCCGTATTACTTGATAGTGATCCTATAGAGTTTGGTTAAGTCCGAACCTATTATCAAGTAATCACACTTTGATTGTTGTATTGTCTTGATCTTGTATCCATAGACGATCACACAAAGTGTGAATACCGATTCGTTGTATTGTCTCGACTCAGTCCATAGACAGTCACTTTCGGTAAGAGGACTTATAGGTGGAAAAGTTTAAGATTGTGGTATATTTGGGTACCCTCGTCTTTTCATGTTCAAATCTGGACTAGGTCCCGGGGTTTTTCTGCATTTGCGGTTTCCTCGTTAACAAAATTTCTGGTGTCTGTGTTATTTCTTTTCCGCATTATATTTTGTTATATAATAGAAATATCACAGGTTGTGCGTAAGTTCAATCAATTAGATAATCCAACCTTTGGTTGTTGATATAAATTGATTGACACTTGAACATTGGTCTTTGGTACCGTTCAAGTTTTTTCTTATATTCAATCGGGCTCACAAATTCCTATTTGTTTGATTGCAGATTGAATTGAGAAATTGAGATACAACTCTTGGATATATTTCCATTGATTGAGTCTGACTGTCTAGTTGATTCTCTTGGAATTATATTGGAGTTAGTCCATACAGATTGCTAAGCAAAATATTGGGTGTGGTTGTTAGACCCCGCTTTTTCACATACTATGGTTCCCGGACTTGGACCTACACACATGCAAGTACGCACACTGTGCTTATATCCAATCCTGGTTACTTGTTCTAAACTCTCATTTCAATCATTGAAACATTCTTAGAAGATGACAATAGATGTCTCACACAACTATTAGCTTCAAAGCAATTTTCAAGTGATCAAATGATCAATACGAAACATTCCGAGTCTACACCAAATGATTGCATCACACAAATCATGTAAGATGTTACTAGGCGATTTTCACATGATCATCTTTTGACTTTCATCAAGAATAAAAGATGAACTTGGTTAAAGCGAAAGCTTACCAACACATATTTCGAGAAATAAATAGGCGAGATAAACTCGGCTTGAAATATCAAATGTGTATAATGAAGTCTATATAGCAATACGACTTTTGTCTCGAGATAGAATAGAAATAGAATTTCTAAGTGATAGATGAGTTCAAGTCTCCACATACCTTTTGTTGATGAAGTTCCACAAGTTCCCTTTAGTAGTTCTTCGTCTTCAATCGATGAACGTCATGAAGTCTAAAGCTCAACTACACATTCTATCCTAATCCGAGACTTAGCTATAAGTAGACTAGAAATCAAGAATTATAGTTTTGGCAACTAAACTTGACAAACAAGCTTGAGATAGCAACGCTTGCGAGTTCGGCCGAGCAGTGCTCTAACAATCTCCCCCTTTTTTAATTTTAGTGACAAAACTATCAATACATATGGATTACAAAATAAATAAACTTTGTAGCTTCTCATCCAAATGCTTGATCTCCTTGGTTCTTCAACATTGCTCGAAATCATCGTGACTACCAAGTACTCCAGTGAATCTGAACGTGTTCCACTCAGTATCTTAGTTGTTGAAGATCCGTAGCTATAACAATAATAAAATACTTGTTCTCAATCATTGTTATACAGTGTCATAGTATTACAACATCGAAGTTCAATTGTATCACAACTTTGACAATAATACTATGGTGATATGTATCCCTCCCCCTTAGTCAATACTTCATCTCACAATGAAAACCACTCCCCCTTACATAATGATCCGTAAACCATATGTATTTGTTGTGTGAACTACACAATAATTCTCCCCCTTTTTGTCAATATAAATTGGCAAAGGTACAAAAACTAGCGTTGATCATAATGAAATTCTCATAGAGATACTTCATGACTAAAACAGAAAAACATATCAACTTTGTTTCGATGATTTCACATAGTCGAAAGTTAGTGTATTCATCAAGGATTTTATAAAGATACAAGATAACTCCTACAATATTCCACAGCCGCACTCCCCACAAATATTTGGCAATTAAGAACAAGTTCAATTAAGAACTCTCCCCCATAAAATGTCATTCCCAAAGGAACAACAAGAGCAACCTTACTTTTACGAGAAAAGAAGGATTTCTTTGGACGTTAACAAATTACATGAAACATGAATTTGTATCCAGAAAACTCAATTAAATTAACCGCAAGAGAACCTATGATTAATTTAATCGGAAATGCTCAACATAAGAGAACTTACGGAGCCACACAGTACTTTCACGTAAAGAGGATCAGGGAAAGATCAATAATATAGAATATTCAAAGATTCATTCTATTTTTCATCAATATTTGCATAATGATATTATAGACTTAATCTTTGTCATCAACATTCTATTTTCCATCAATATTTGCATAAAGACATATAATAGACTTAACTTTTGACGTATATGGGACAATCATAGTTCACGGACGCAAACACACATATCCCATAAAAAATTTGCAATATGTAAAATCAATAAAGATTAATACTGCAAAATCATCTTCCAAACAAACTTTAGAATTTAAATAAATAAATCTAAAAACATTGCAAGATGAAAAAATGTTGGCAATAGCTATGCGTACTTACAATAATTGTTATTCCAAACCCTAGTGTAGTTACCTAAAATCTAAGAGAGGTTAGAAGTGGGATTCTAAGGTTTCTGAAAGTGAGTTACGGTAGGTTGAGCACGAACAGTCTTCGCTTAAACCACACATAGTGGCCATTCAAAGTCTGCTTCAGTCACAGGGAAGAGATATAGGGCTGGTCTTATGGAGGGAAGCAGATGAAGAAAGAGATCAGAGAATTCTAGGATTTGAAGAAGAATTGCTCTGAGAGGTTATGAGAAAGATGATCGTAGCTTGGAAAAATAGAGGACCTATTTATAGCTGAATTCTCTAATCTCAGGTCAGTGAAGATAAGGATTGCTTTCCGTGTCGTGTGGAGCAATTCTCCCGTCTCTTCAGGAAAAGGGATAAACTAGGTTGAGTTTATCTCATTATTCCACCGCCTTTACTCTCTTCTGCGGTGAGAAATAAGCCGGGTATTCCTCACACGTTCCGTAGATCACCAGACCAAAACCCTAATTGATATCCCCCATTTGTGCGAAGCTGAGTCAGCCTTTGTGATGATGTGTTGAGAGAAATATTCTCTTTAGCCAAGTTGGCCAACATATAGAGATATTCTCTGATTTGTGAGAATGACTAGGATGAGTCGCGTGAAAGGGTATGGAATTCCTCGGGAATCGTGTGCAGAGTGTGAGAGGAGCTGAGACTGATCTCCCTATGAAAATACGAGGGTACCCAAATATACCTCAATCTAAAACTTTTCCACTTATAAGTCCTTTCTCCGAAAGTGATTTTCTATGGACTGAGTCGAGACAATACAACTAATCGGTTCAGACTTCGTGTGATCGTCTATGGATACGAGATCGAGACAATACAACAACGAAGTATGTTTACTTGATAAGAGGTTCAGACTTAAACCAAACACAATAGGATTACTATCAAGTAAATAGGAATTAACGTTTGTATATTTTACTTCTAATTATAATAAAAACAATTATAATTGCGGAAATAGAAAAGTAAAAGACATAGCAAGATTTTGTTAACGAGGAAACCACAAATGCAGAAAAACCCCGGGACCTTGTCCAGAATTGAATACTCTCGGGATTAAGCCACTATACAAAATCAAACCAACTTCGTATAGTTGAGACCAAGCAACTAAACCTATAGTTCACCTAGTTTTGTCTGTATTCCCACGCCTACAACTTATAAATAAGTCACGTACTTGGAACAATTCCTTTGGTTCGTATTCCAAACAGTAAAAGAACAACAAATTTGTTTGGTAGCAACTCTTTTCAACCAAGTGATGTGAGTTCGACAAAAGGCTCTTCCGTTTATCTCAATAAACTCCCTTGTCAGGTCCTTAGATCTATCTACTAACAATTACCGAAGTAATCATCTAGATTTTGCAATCAATACTTTTAATCACAAAGAAACGTATTGATGTCGATCTACTCAACTTATCAATCCAATCTAACACAAGGATAAACTGATTATAGTTGGATCCTCTTTAACCGAAACAAGTATTGTGCACACCAAAGATTATGAACCCAAATCAGAAATCTTCAAAGTCTTCTTTGTCTTCAAATCTTCTTAAATCTTCAATAAACACCTGCACACAATCAACTTGAATCTCTTGTGATCAATCACACACAGAACAAAGTCTGTTAACAATGGATTATCACAAGATGTCTTTAGATCTACAAACAGTCTAAAGATCCCCGTCGAAACTTCGATCTAGTTTGAGTGAATCTTATATCAGAAGAGAAGATTCTCAAGCATAAACAAACTAGGTGCAATCAAAGTTCAACAACCGTTAGTCAATCAAATCAATTGAAAACTAATAATAAACCGCAATTATCTAGTTTCCCACCAACGGTACTAATAGAGCTTCTCAATCCCAAAGAAGTCTTTAAACTGAGCGACCGTAAGAGATTTCGCCTAATTAGGTTACTTTTCTCTCCGAATAGGCGGCTCCACCAGTAACAACACAACTAGGTAGTTTTGCTGGATATGAGAATTAGTTTGCTAGAAGTGCAAACTTTGGTATTTATAGACCAAGGAAGTTTGGACACCAAGGAGTTTCCAAAACCGAAAATATTCTCAAGATATGCAATATATTCCAGATTCGGTTTCCATAATTCCTGGAAATGCTTTGTCCAAACATTGACCGAAAATCTCCAATTAGTAAATGCACATTGTAGGATCAGAATATCACCAGAAGGACATATTTGCGAAGTTTTCATCCACAACACATTGCGAGTGTCGCAGGTTGATTTGAAGAATGACGTAACAGATGACGATGGCAGAAACAGGAGAAAAGCGTGATGATCCTGCGAAAACTAGAGTGTCTCATGAGACTTAACATCTATACTATTGCGAGAACATCGCAAATCGATCCGAAATTAAAGGTTAGCTTAGTTGTATGTGAGCTGTCAACCACTATGTAATATCCTATATAAAGAGGAGAGCAGGAGAGAGAAAGGGGGGATAATTTTGGTAAGAGAGAGGGAGAGATATTATTTTAGAGAGAAAAACTTTATTATCTTTATCATCTTCTTCCCCAAAAAACTAGATCTAGAGCTCTACCAAATATCCATTAATGGAGATTGTAAATGAAATACTAATGTAATCTCAATAATCATAATGAAGAACCATGGATGTAGATCACATTGATCGAACCATGTAAAAATTCCTTGTGTCAATTTATATTTCTAGTATTTATATTTGAAATTAAGATGATTAATAAGATTTAGATCTATGAAATATTATGAGGGGTGTAGTGTGGGATTTCCTGCAACTACATATGCGCTAGAAACAGGGAGGAATAAAGGATTTATCCTTCCTGTAACTTGTTGGATCAAGAAATTTCCATGAAAATTAGCTACTGTTCATATTTATTTTTAGATCTTAAAGTTTCGGGAGCAAAAACGGAAATTTCATGGAAGAAGTTACACTTTCAGGGAGAAAACATCATCAATAATTTAAAGACATAAAAAAAAAAATAGTTGTTGTGGTGAAATTCGGGGAAGAAAACTAAAGTTTTAATGGAAAATTTTCATATTCAGGAGAAGAAGGCAAATGTGAAAGAAATTAAGGAAAGACGAGGAGAAGATAAGAGGCAGACACTGCAATTTCATCACGAATGTAAATTCGCAAAGATGGTTCAAGGCTGAATGAACAACAAAGAGGTCGCAAGTTCGAATTCTCCTGCGAACATAGTTTTCTTCTTTTTTACAAAGAGGATTAAATAAGAATAAGTTCTGCGAAGTTTACCATACCAACACAAATAGTTGTTCGCACAGATGGTCAGGGATTAGGAGTGTGGAGTTAGAGTTCGCGTGATCAATTCTCGCAAAGCTCAATATTTTTCACACTTTTTGGAACTGCTACTAAAAAGATAGGAAGAATAATAAAGTGGAAATATGTGTTTCTTTCGCAAAGACTAGCTGAAGTAGTTGGTAAAGGATGTACCGAGCAAGTGTTAGGACGCATGTTCAAATTTCACCTGAAGCATATTATTTTTACAGAACGAATTTTTACATGTAGTTGAAGGAATATATGTTGTCTTCTATTTCGCAAGCTGAAATTAGCTCAGATGGTCAGGGCTTCATAGTATAAACTAGAGGTTGTGCGTTCGAATTCGCACACACACAAATTTTTAGCGAATTTTTGGATTAACAAGGGAGAAGATGAGGTCGGGTTTCGAATGCGGCTTTCATTTCGCGAGACAAAGGGATAGCACAGTTGGTTCCGAGCGAAGAGAACAAACTTGGTGTCGCAAGTTCGAATCCCACCTTTTGCATATTTTTGAACTTCCAAGTGCGAAAAAATGGAATAAAGCTATAGCATTGTGTGTTTCCTTCGCAAGCAGCAAGTAGCCCAGATGGTCAAGGGAATACTGAAAGAGATTGGAGTTGCGAGATCGAACCTCACCTCACTCTTTATTTTCAACATATTTTTTACTAGGCCGCTAAGGGAGAAGATAATAATAAGAAGATAGCAGTATGGCTTTCTTTCGCAAACAGAAGTCAGTACAGATGGTCAGCAGTGAAGAGAAGGAGTATGATGTCTAGGGTTCGAATCTCCCCATTCGCAAAGAGTTTTTGCAACTTTGCAAATGTTTACCTTGCGAACGTTCGCAGCACGAACACTTCGCAGATGTTCGTTTACTTCAGTCTTTGATAATTTCGCAAGGGTATTTCGCGAGAAGAAAGTAGATGATTATTTCGCAGAAACATCTCGCAGAGGCAGGGCTAGCACAGTTGGTCAGGAGGCATGAATACAAGCAGAAGGTCGCAGGATCAATTCTTGCTTCTCGCATATTTATTTTTGTTATGCGAAATTTCGCATGGCCTTTGCCTATTTCGCAAAGAAGAAAGTTGATGACTATCTCGCAAATTAATTTCGCAAGAGAGGGTTAGAACAGTTGGTATGGTGCGAGAATATGCAAGAGGCAGGTCAAGGGTTCAAATCTCATTTCTCACTTTTTATTTTTGTTGCGAGATAATTATATTTTGTGCGATGTTTATACATTTCAAGGATGCTAGCTTCGCAAGCAAATCATATACTTCGCAAGAGACAACAACAGCAGCAAACCACAAAAGCTAAGTACCACTCTCCTTGAACATTTTACTTCAACAGAAAATAAAAGATTTTTGATTTGATTAAAAAAAAAAAAAAAAAAAAAACGATTCAATCGCAAGATTACAAATATTACTGAGATTTCAAGATTATAAAGACTTCAAAATTACAAAGATTTCTAGATTTCAAAATTACAAAAAACCCAGAAAATTCAATTTATATATTTCTCTAGAATATTTCTTTTATAGACAATAAAAGATTTTTGATTTGAACCACAAAACGCGATACGATCGCAGAATTATAAAGATTTCACAACTACAAAGATTTCAGGACTATAATGTATTAGAATTTCTCTTGAATATTTACTTTGCTTCAAATGATATGATATTATGAGAATGAATGAAAGAAATGACAGAAATGAAAGAATGAATGAAAGGATGAATGAAAGAATGAAGACATGCGATAATTTCGCAGAGATAATGGAAATGCGATAATTTCGCAAAGATAATGAGAAGAGATAATCAAAAATGAATGATTGAACGAATTGACAAAAATGAATGAGTGAGTGAATGGGACGAACCTTTATGGCGTACACCCTAGTTCGCGAATGATATTTCGTAAGAGGCAAATTTAAGACCTAAAGTGCGTCATATAAGGGGGTATCTCTTGACATGGCTCAGTGAAAAGGTTACACCGCTCCTGGAACCCGAGTCATGGAGATTTGGGGCCCATGAAAGCCTATCCTGGAGAGATACCTTGGATTTCCAACTATATATATAAGGTTATACCCTGGTTGGACGCCCGAGGGTCTCTTCCAAGGAGTCAGTGTATGCTCAAGGCGCCGGGGTACACGGTTGAGCCAAGAGTGCCTCGGGCATTTGAAGTGTCTCGGCCATTCTTGGCAAGTCTTGGTATATGTTGCACTCGGCCCGAAGAAAACTCCACTTAGGGTGCAGTCTCGTAACCATAACCATATAGGTATAAGGGATAAGAGGTCAAAAACAACGGTTGTTGTTAAGACCGGATGGGAGGAGCTAGTCTTGTATGGCCGATGTACGCCTCCTTGAAGGGGCAACCAGGGAGAAGATAAGGGCGGCACCCTCCATTAGGGAGCTGATAAGTGTCAAAAGACGCAAATGTCATGAGGCTTTATTTTCACAAGGAAATTTAGGCTTGTCATATTTGTGCGATGATATTGAAGAGGCAATAATACAAAAGACAAAGATAAGGCGAGATCAATGGGTCTTTACATGAAAGTGTAAAGACGTCTTGCGATTTCGTCGCAAGACTAGCAATGTCATGGGGCTTTATGTTCGCAAGAATATTTAGGCCTGTCATATTGTCGCAATAATGAGGGGTGGCAAAATAAGACCTTTAACTAGGAAGGCGAAATAAGACCACACAAGAAAAACGATAAGGCAAGACCAATGGGTCATTACATGAAAATGTAAAGACGTCCTGCGATCTTGTCGCAATGACAAAATTCAACATAAACATTTTGAATGTAAGTAACGAGAGATCTTTCATCGCAAAAAGATTACATGATAAGCTTGCGAGCTTGATAAAATGATTAAATGATAAACTTGCGAACATGTACATAATAATGAGACTGAGGCAATGCAAATGCCACACACTTGATATTATGATCATATTATTCTGCGATACTAATAGTGCAGGAATAAGAAAAGATGAAGCACAAGTAAGAACTTGCGAGAAACAATAAATACGCAAAGAGGAATGCATATACTAGAGACAAAATCAGAGAAATGAAGAATGGAAGCGATTTAAAGCTACATCAATTTTAGAGCGGCAAAATGAGCTAAGTAACACAAACATTAGCTATACATTGCAGTAGATAAGCATTCTCATCATACAAGCATCATACTCTCATCATGAAAGCATCGCATAAGCATTTCATGGCATAAACATCGCATACACATTTCATAACATAATCATTACATAAGTATTATATTCGCACAAGTATTTTACAAAACTTCGCAGAGTTATTCAGAATTTCACAGAGTTATTCAGCATTTCGCAGAATAATTAAGAAATTCGCAGAATTATTCAGAATTTCGCAGGATTCTTCAGAATTTCGCAGAATGTGATTATTTCGCAAGATGTGATTATTTCGCTCAATTATTTCACACACTTATAAACAACTTGAAGAGATTATACTATCGCATTAGCGCAAAGCATGAGACAGAGGCAAGATAAGAATGAAGATACAACTCGCTCATTCAACATTTTCTTAAGGATTCTACCCTCATAGATAAAGAACAGAGGCAACTATGGATTACCAAGAAAACATTTTATGTTCTTTATCTTCTCGTAAAGAATCATTTCCAAAGAAGATGTTCACCAATGAACAACAAGAATCCTCACCAAAAATGGAGTAATAATTTCGCATGATTAGTTCGCAATACTTCTTATTCGCAATCAAGGACGGATACTTCTTATATTTCTCAAAAGATACTTCATACTTCTTATATACTTCGAGGATTAAGTACTTCTTATATTTCTTTAAGGATACTTCATACATCTTGTACTTCAAGGGTTGATAGTTCTAGTTTATTTCGCAAAAGAATAGAGGCAAGTACGTACTTTTCAAGTCCAGTATTCTTCCGCTCGTTCCTTCATCAATAAAGATCAAAGACTACTACAACAACTGATTTTTTCTTAAAGATCGCTCTTCAAGCAATATTCAAGAAAAAAGAGGCAAGATGTAGGATCAGAATATCGCCAGAAGGACATATTTGCGAAGTTTTCATCCACAACACATTGCGAGTGTCGCAGGTTGATTTGAAGAATGACGTAACAGATGACGATGGCAGAAACAGGAGAAAAGCGTGATGATCCTGCGAAAACTAGAGTGTCTGCGAGACTTAACATCTATACTATTGCGAGAACATCACAAATCAGATCCGAAATTAAAGGTTAGCTTAGTTGTATGTGAGCTGTCAACCACTATGTAATATCCTATATAAAGAGGAGAGCAGGAGAGAGAAATGGGGGGATAATTTTGGTAAGAGAGAGAGGGAGAGATATTATTTTAGAGAGAAAAACTTTATTATCTTTATCATCTTCTTCCCCAAAAAACTAGATCTAGAGCTCTACCAAATATCCATTAATGGAGATTGTAAATGAAATACTAATGTAATCTCAATAATCATAATGAAGAACCATGGATGTAGATCACATTGATCGAACCATGTAAAAATTCCTTGTGTCAATTTATATTTCTAGTATTTATATTTGAAATTAAGATGATTAATAAGATTTAGATCTATGAAATATTATGAGGGGTGTAGTGTGGGATTTCCTGCAACTACACACATTACCAATTTTCATTTTCCAAAAATAAAATTAAAAACCTTAATTAAAAGATTCTCAACTTATTTTTCGATCCGGGATTTTCCTTTAGCTATTAAGGAATATCTTTGAACAATAAAAGATAAGCGTTACTGCACATGTTCAAAGTATGTCGACATCTTTACTTTGTAAGTCCTCTTTCATACTTACAATCTTGAAACCGATTTGCCACAGTTCCAAACGAGTTTAGAATTGGTTCATCTGACTTTCAAGAACTATATGATTGATTAAGAATACTCAATCACAAATCATGGGTTTCACGGTTCTACCAAAACAAGTTTCGGTTGTACCTCCATGTGAGTATTGTGCATAGTCACACTAGGTTTCCAAAAATTCGGTTGACTAGGTACTAGGATCGGTTCCCCACATACTTATGGTAACTACTTGTATTTGCTGCACATGTCCATAGGATCGGTTCCCCTTTCACTAAAAACTTGTTGCACATGTTCATAGGATCAGTTCCCCCATCTACTGAAAACGTGTTGCACCTCTTACAAGGATCTATTCCCCCTTGTGATTGGTTGAACCTATTCATAGGATCGGTTCCCCTTTGCCTAGAGTTCGTCATACCAATAACACTAAATCGATCATACCATCTCAGGTGATTACTTAAGATCGGTTTCACTAATAAAAGTCATACCAATACAAAAGTCAGGCCTTGAAAATAGTTTTACCAAGAACATAAACAAGTCATGAGCGGTTATACTAATCACACATATTGGTAGTTCAAAAGATATGCAATGAATAACAATACCAATAAGCCTAGCGATTTCCCTTTCGATTCACGAAACAAGTTCATGAATTTACTTCCTTTAAACTAATGTAAAAAATTGTTTCCTAGGATGAAATCTTCACCTCATACCCATATATAATCACAATAGCATTCAGACGATTATGTCGATGTCTTATATACAAATTTCAAAAGATAAGCATTATACTTCGTATTGTATTCCTTAATACTACGTCTAACTAGAGTGTAATCATTCATGCTTCGCAATTATGTTTTCAATATGCACGACTTGAAAGATACGTTAGGGAAAGAAACAGTTCAAGTCAAATATCACTAACCTCAAGTGGAAGGATGATGTTGTCGTTGTAGCTCCTTACTTCTTCACTTCTTCAAGTCTTCACAATACTTGTAATGTCTCATATCCTAATACTTTCAAGCTAACCTATACGAAGTTGACTCTAGTACATAATCAAGCGACTCTTTAAATGAGTTTTGGTTCACTAAAATATGACAACCAAACTTGACATACCAATGCTTGGTGGGTTCAACCGAGCTATGCTCTAACAATCTCTCTCCACAAACATACTTTCAATCTCTAGCCACGACTTTCAACTGACGGATTTCTCAAGCAGCGGCGCAGACATTTTCTCAAGCAACGACGCGGACATTTTCCCTCAAGAATCTCTATCCACGACTTTCACCTGACGGATTTCTATATTTCTCTCATGACGTGTTATCCAGCTTGTGGCAGCTCGCACTTCTACCCACTCAGGCAGCATGCCACGGAAGCCCTGGATAATTTGCAAGGGAAAATCCAATAAAAAGAAATGGTTCTTCGCAAAAGGGGTTTTGCTAGGTCTCTTCCAGAAGGTTTTATTCATTCAATCAAAGATATGAAAGCAACATAAACGAAGGAATGATACTCGGTGAGACATGGCTTCGGTCGCATAAAAAAAAAATTTGAAGTACCAAAAAACATCTACGAGCTACGAAAAGATTGTTTTTCTCTACGGAAGGAAATCGCAAAATGGGAAAACCAGTTGTCAATGACGAACACCTTGGTCAATGACGCCTCCATCAGAGCTTTTTTCAAGCACTTGCCCCAACACCTTTTCCGACAGTAAACATTCCATCCAGAAGCTATCTCAGCAGCAGCTTCAGAATCCCATCCAGAAACCGTTTCATCTTCAACATTCCATCCGTAGCCGTTTCAGAAAGGCTTCAACATTCCATCTGGAAGCCGTTTCAGCAGCAGCTTCAACATCCCATACGGAATCCGCTTCAACAGCAGTTCCAGCATACATCCCCACAGCTTCTCCAACGACTCCAACATATGCTTCCACCGCCTCACCATCTGCCTCGACAGCATCCTCAGTGGTCGCTTCGATTTCCTCAACAGCAGTTTCGACATCCACTTCAGAAGCTGCTTCAGTCTCGCAAACCACAGCCTCTTGGGAATGCTCTAGTTCGTCCACCTCAGAATCGAGGATTACGATACAATTATGGACATGGTAATTAAACTGGCTCTCGTCTAGAAGTTTCTTGGACTCAGTCCTTCGTCGTTTCAATCGAGAGGCGAATTGTTCATCTCTGGCACTGGGTTGTGGAGAAGATTCATCACGTTGATATTTCCCGACTTGCTGATGATTATTTTCAATGATGTTGTAGTAATAAAGGTTATCGTTCACTCGGACTTGATGAGATTGATTTTAAGAATTAATAAAAGAAAATATATACAAATATTGTCACAGGATGAAGAGTCACTAGGACGCAGGATTTCACTGCTTTTCATATTCTTGTGGTTCAGTCATTAACTCTAGACAATATAGCTCAAACAAAAAGAAGTTGTGACTCTAATTCCTTGCCAAAAATAGATTTCATAAAACATTATCTGTGAGTCGTAAGCATGACGCATCAAAAGTAATTTAAACTAAGCATGCGACATCAGACAAAATAACAAATAATTAATAGAAATCATAAAACAATTAAATCTATGAAAAAAGTCATATAAAGAATTAATTCATTTACCACAATCATGAAAAGTTGCTTCCTCCATTGTCCCAGTGATGGGTTCTAGCTCCGCATATTGGAAACACGCTCAGAATAAAATTTCATTGCTCAAAAGTGTTTACAAGAGGTGAAAATGGAATAAATATTGAAAACCGAAGAACGATCTATATGATGTGTCGCTGGCACTGTTCCAAAACGACTGTCTCCTGAACTACGACCCTCTGATAGGTGTAGAATACACCTAATTTATTATCTAGTAGTTTATGCTTTCTTTGCTATTTTTCTTGTAAATTATGTATTTTACGCTTGTTGTGAGTTTTACAGCTACTATGGAGTCACACGGAGGAAAAGGAGAAGAAATCACCATATTTTAGCAAAAGGGTAAAATTGTCATTTCACCAAGGAGGGAATACTATATGGAGCCCAGCCAAGGTTAAGGGGTGACTCAAATTATCAAGGAAGGACAATAACAGATTAAGGGGAGGTCGAGAGAGGTGTCCCTTATCCAAAAGAAGGGAGTGAACTCGACCCATACCCAAGCCCACATGTCCGAATCCACCCATACCCTAACCTAAGCCCATCCATCCACACCCCGATCCATACCCTAACCACACCCCGCTCCACACCCGCACTCCCATCCGCACTCCAATTGTTATAACCCTATCCTAATTGAGAAGATTTATTTCTCAATCATTTTTGCTCGAAATCGAGATACAAAAAAAGAGGCGCAGCCTGACGATCAAGAAGCTAAATTCGAGAGATCGAGAGAAAATGATGAAGTTAGGGTTACTGATGTGATTCGATTGTGAGATGATTCTGCTCTTGAAAGCTGCAAATTTGAGATGATGGAAATGGGTTCGATTTTCTGGTGCTGTTGGCCGCTGGTTGAAATCGAGAGCAGTGAAGAAATTGAAATCGAGAACAGTGAGAGTGGAGTATTGAAATTGATGCTGCTGTGAATCGATAGAAATCAGAGATAGGGTTTAGACCGAATCGATTAGTAAAGAAGTCTTGGAGATGATTGATTCAAGATGAAGAAGAAGAAATGGGTCTTGTGACTTAGGTGTTGTTGATTGGAGAACTGAGAAGGAAATCGAGATGAAGAGATTTAGAGGAGAAGCAGTCGAGACCGAAAAGAAGAACCGATTAAGGGTTTGTTTGTCGAGAATTAAGAATGGGTTGACCGAATCTGATGAGTATGCAGAAATGGATTAGACAGAGAAATCGATGATGGTTTTGGGGCCGAGAACAGAGATCGAATAATAGAGATGGGTCTCAGAACTCTAATGGGGAGTTGAGAACGAGTTGGAGCTCTTGTCGATGCTCTTGGAGTTGCACCGAGAGATGGGTTCGATGTCATTCGAGAGATGAATCGATTGAAGAAATCGGTTTCGATCTCTCGCAATCGATAGAACATGGAGATGGAGAAATCGAATGGGTTGCGACTAACGAATGAATGGGTTCTCAAAATTAGATATATGTGCTAGGATTTGAGCAGGGGAAGACTGAAGAAAGAGAGGCCTGATTTTGGCCGGAAAACATCGAAAACAACCAAGACTCGGCCGATTTCTCGCACCCGGCGAGTCAACTCGCAGCCGCCGAAGACCGATCCCAACCGAGTTCGATGACCGATTCCTAAGTTAGCTGAATTAGATCAAGTCGCCTAGTAAGCAAATGACTCGAAAGAATCGATTCATCCGAGTAAGCCTCAGCTTAGCCGAGTCGAAGCTAACTCGAGTCCGACTCACTCCTTCTCCTTGACCTTTGACTAACAGCTTGACTGACGGTTGACTGTTTGACCGTTAGTCCTAACGGTGGATCGACGGAATATTCCGTCGAATATTCTCTCAACGGACGAAATTTTCAGTGACCCGCGACGACTATTCCTACCTATTTCCGGCCACAATCCCGATTTTCCTATGAGCAAAAATTCCAGAATTTTCTATGGACTTCTCTCATGGGTGTGAAGACTTGGGCTTGGAATTGGATGGAGAATTTGACTCAAATTTGGAAAGAGAAGGTGGAAGAGTTGAGAAAAGCTTGGAATTGGAAATTGAATTGCTAAAGGAAAAGGATTCTACTCCTTAGAAGATTTGGAGAATATTGAAGCCTATAAATAGAGAAGTTTTCTACAACTTCTACACACCTCTCTACACACACAACACTTGTGTTTTTGATAGCTTTTGAAAATTCTTCTTTTTAACTATTTGTGTGAACTTGAAAATTCTTCTTTTAATTATTATTATTTGTGTGAATTTCAAAAACATGAGTAGCTAATTTTATTATTGATTGAGGATGAATTCCTAGTTCTTAACATATGATTTAAGTTTTTGTTTTCAATTCTATCTTGAAGTTTTTCACATGATTATCGTTTGTTTTTACTAATAGGAATGATCTTAAAGACATTCATGATTGATTGATAGATTGTTTGGGTGGCCAACTAAATTGATTTGTCGATTTAATCTAAAGCTAGTGAAAGTTAGGAGATAAGTAATCGTTTCTTGACTTTTTACATAAGTAGCAAACACGAGACCTTGCGAGGGATTCCGTGGAGCAATTGTGTGTAGAAACAACGTTAGCAAGTAGACCTTGATCTAAGAGTCTAACTACTAATATTGACCTAATAAATTCATAAATCTTAATGCGTTTATTTTAAATTACATCTAGAGTGATCTACTACTAGGTGGTTTGGTAAATAGAATCCGGTAGTCGAGAACTTCCGTGTCCTATGATAGAAGGGATTTAGGGTTTAGCACTGATCTAGCTGCTTTACCTACGGTTGGTGATAATTTGTGACTAATAACAAGTAGAAAAGGACATAACTTGATTCATTGTTTTGCAACGAAGAATGATTCCTTGATCTTGTCTCTCTTATTGCTTTCAACTTTATCTTTTAATTGCTTTGTTTATTTTCTTTTGCTTTTTACACCCCTTTTGTGACAATTTTTACAACTAGAATCTCTTGCTCCTCGTGGGAACGAACTTGACTTCCATTATATTATTTTTAATTAAGTGGAAATATTAATTAATTTGATTGCACCTACGACACGCATCAAATTTTGGCGCCGCTGCCGGGGAGCAACGGGCGATTTTTAGTTGTTTTTTGCTTTATTCTTGCTTTGTTAGATTCTATACCGTATCTAACTTAGTTTTCGAGAATCTTATTTCAGGTGCTATACCTTTGGTGAATGCTTAAAGAGGGCAGACCGAGTCCAATACGTCTTCGATCGGGCACTCAACTAAAGGATTTCATTCGTGCGGTTAACACTCCACTTCCTCCTTCTTCATCAAGTGAATTCACAGATTCGGACAAAGAGGAAGAACCAATGGCTGATCGTACACTCAAGGACCTAGCTTCTCACAGGCTTGATACCCAACAATGGTGTATCCAAACTAACTCAAACTTCGAGATCAAGTCGGGTTGATTAGAGAGTTACCGAAGTTCCATGGCATGGTGAATGAGGACCCAAACAAACATCTTATGGACTTCTATGCCATAGTTATGGCTATGCTTCCACCGGAGACTAATGCGGATGGAGCAATGTTGAAAGCTTTCCGTTTTCTTTGGCGGGTAATGCTAAGGAATGGTTATATTATTTGCCTTCCTAAGTATCACAACATGGAATGGGATGAAGAAACTTTTCCTCGAGAGATATTTTCCCGCATCCAAAGCTACTCAAATTCGCAAGGAGATTTGTGGATTGAAACAACAAGTGGGAGAATCATTGTATGAATGTTGGGAGCGATACAAGAGGTTGGTGGCAAGCTGTCCACACCATCAATTTAGTGATGTTATGATACTCCAATACTTCTATGAAGCTCTTCACCCAAGTGATAGGTCTCTTCTTGACGCCGCGGGTGGTGGTGCACTAATGAACAAGACGGTGGCCCAAGCTACCGAGTTGATTGAAAGTATGGCTGCGAACTCGCAATAATTCTACACAAGGGATGAACCAATGGTTAGGCGAGTGCATGAAGTAAGTGATTCATCACATCTTGATCAAAGGATGAGTAACATGGAGATAATGATGCAAAGGATGGCCGCATGTAATTATTCCGGATGGTGAGACCGAACAAGTGAATGCTTTATATCCAAATCAAAGGCCAAGGTACGATCCATACTCCAATACCTACAATCCCGGTTGGAAGGATCATCCCAACTTTAGTTATGCAAATAAGCAAGCGGCGGTTCCCAATCCGTATGAGCAACAAGGTGGTTTTCAACAATCACGTTTCCAACCTCAACAACAATTTCAACCACAACAAGTCAAGGAGCGTGATTCTTTGAATGATGACAAGCTCAATGCGTTAATACAAGGTGTGCAAGGTCTCACCACTATGGTTCAACAACCCCAACAAAAGACCGATTCGGCAATCAAGGAGTTACAAATTCAAGTGGGGCAATTAGCGACCGATGTGAACTTATTGCAAGCGCAAGTGTCCACAAAACTTCCTTCACAACCATTTGTTAATCCAAGAGAGAGTGTTAATGCGATTACTTTGAGGAGTGGGAAACAAGTGGAGCAACCAAATCAACAAGATAAGGTGTATGATGAGAAAGAGGAAATTGAAACCGCATCAAAGGAGAAAACATCTCCAACCAACCAACCCGAGGAGACGGTTCCTACTTTCACAACTCCACCCCCGTTCCCTAGCCGATTTGCTAAATCAAAGAAAGACTTGGAATACATGGATATTTGGGAGATCTTTAAGAAAGTACAAGTCAATATTCCACTCATAGAAGCTATTCGTCAAATTCCTCGTTGTGCAACGTTCTTAAAAGAGTTGTGCATGAAGAAGAAAAGGTTGAAAGGGAATGAAGTCATGAGTGTGGGGGAGAATGCTTCGGCGTTTATTCTCAAGAAACTCCCACCAAAATTAAAGGACCCCTGTAGTTTCAATATACCTTGCACAATTGGTAAAACAAGGTTTACTCGAGCTTTGCTAGATTTGGGAGCATCGGTTAATGTTATGCCTTCCTCGATTTATGATTCTTTGAATCTTGGTCCTCTTAAAGAGACCTGGGTAGTTCTTGAACTTGCTAACCGATCTAATGTTTACCCGAAAGGGATTGTTGAGAATGTTTTGGTGCAGGTTAATGAGCTTGTATTTCCGGCCGATTTCTATGTCTTAGACATGAATGATGAGAATTCTTCCAAGTCTACACCTTTGCTTTTGGGTAGACCATTCTTAAGCACCGCCGGAACAAAGATTGATGTCCAAAATGGCACCTTGACTATGGAGTTTGATGGTACACTCATCCACTTCAATATCTTTGAGACAACGCGATACCCTAGTGATGTGAAATCATGTTTTCCCGTAAAAGAGATTGATCCGGGCTAATGAATCTTGCAAGAGCTAAGTCGGGCCGTCGACTTTAAAACAAGCGCTTAATGGGAGGCAACCCATCGGTTTTGTATTTCTTATCCTTTTTATTTTTTTGTTATTTCTTTTTCTTGTTTCTTATCATGTTAAAATTTCCCACCTTGACTTTACTAGGAGGATTCAATTACATTGAGGACAATGTAAGGTTTAAGTGTGGGGGAGTGGTTAAGCATGTTTTTAAAACAAAAAATTACAAAAAAATTAAAAAAAATTTTGAAAAAAAAAAAGAAAAAAGTTTTACTTAAAAATTCCAACTTTTAAAGATTTTAGAGTCACTAGCATACTTCTAGGTATGTTTACATAGAGATTTTGACCGACATAATTGAACTTGGAAATGTTAGAGAACTACATTCGGATTTCTTGCTTGTTTGAGTGTTAAATAATGGATTTAATCATGCCGGTGATGCGAATTTGGTGCAGGGAGAAGGGCATTATTAGAGTTGCTGATTGATCGCTGTCGTAAGCGACACAAATATAATTACACTTTCTTACTACTCAAAATATAAATATAGCAAGGGCAAGAAAGGATCGATCCCACAGAGAGGTCTAGGTTGTCAAATTGTTATGGTTTCCTATATAAAACACCGAGGATTTTGTGATTATAATAAACTAAATAAAACAAATAAAAGCAAATAAAGAAATAAGCAAACAAATAAGATAGAAGAGATATTGGTTAAGGATTTCGTTTTCATTCACTAACATGCTTTTCACAATAACTAGAATTGATTTTTAATCTCAACTTTTATCAAAGACCCTAGAATACCTTGATCGCAAGAATATCCCGCAAACCTCCTCATGTCATCAACAAACACATTAAAAGATGCGAATATGAATTCTACCTAAAGGAACAACCTAACGTGTAAAAGCACTAATCAAGTTTAATTCCCTAGATGCATTAAGTTCTATGAAATCAGGCCAATCAAAGCAATTGAACGTGGAAAGCGCACTAATTCAATTTAACAAAGGTTACGATTCACATATGATCATAAGAATGTATCACTACAAACTATAATCATATTATGCTACTTGTATCCAAGGAATATCACTTTTGCGTATAATAAACCCTAAACTAGCAATAGATGTGATTAGAAGTTCTACCAATTTGCAACTTGACAAAACAATCAATCAATCATGAAACAATATTTCCAGAGAATTGTAAACGATAATTATGAGACAAAACTAATATATTGAATCAAAGAATCATGCTTTGTGAAATCCAACTATTCCATAACCAATAATAAACTTAGGTACTCATATTCATGGAGTTCATAACAAGAAGAAAGAGAAAAGACTTCATGGTTCTAAACCCTAGAATAAAAGTAGAGAAAAATAATAAAACGTGGTAAAGATAAAAGATATCCCATAGATAATAAAAGTCTTCTCTTTATATAGCTCCACTCCTTCCAAAACTAGGTTTTGTCTTCAAAGTCCATTAGTTGGAAATTCACCCGGCCCACCATGGAGAGAAACCCGTGTAAAAATTATGTCCCAAAAACGCTCGCCGGAAAACTGGGATTATGGCCGGAATCCCGCCGGAATCGTCGCCGGAAAATATTTCAGGTGACCGGCCAAGTCAAACCGGTCACCTGTCAGCGGGTCGGGTCGGTCGGGTCAACTCTGTCAACTCACTGAGTCAAACCGGGTCAAGACTCGGCTGAGTCAGAATGAGTCAGGGTCAGTCAGGGTCTGTCAGGGTCTGTCCTGGCCAAGCCATTGCACAGGCCATATCTGAGCTGCACTATCATTGTGCATCAGTGCTTCCTCCAGCCAAGATGGCTGTGTACAACTCAACTCATTCAATCCTCCCCGTAACTTCAAAACAATATCGCTCCTCAACCTCGCAACAAAGACAAAGCCACCGAGACTATTACCACTCTTCCATTCATCTCAACCTCACCAAAGACCACCAAGTCGGCTCCCATAAGCTCACCCGAGTTCATCCACCCCCGCATTGCCATCAAAGCAAAGCCATTCATTCAAGCACACACCATAATGGCGAAAGCAAAGCATCCACCACCGCAACATTCCAAAGGCTTATCGTGCCATACTCTCTAGATTGTAAACTTATTTCAGCTCCTTCTTGAACCTTTCATAGCCATCTGGTTCACTCCAACTAATTGTGCTCTTTCCTATAATCAGACCTGCAATCCACCTTTCATTCACTGCCATCCATAGCACTTCCTAGACTGCAACAGACATGGCTTAATTCCAACTGCAAATCACCTCCATGAGTTCAATGTCTCAACATCACCAACTTCAGATGAGCTCAGCTCCATCTAAACTGCAATCTTGACAGCATAACGCCTCCTTTCTTCCTGTTTCTATTGATTCAACCTCAGGCCATTTTAACTCTAATCTCTGCCAATGCCATCTGTACTTCCTGCAATTTCATTCTCTTTATTAACAATCAAATACAGCCACACATTCTTATTCGGCACAACCAAAGTGTAACCAACAGCTGCAACAATATCCTCATATCAGGCAAACCCTGCCAATTGCGGTCACAGCCAACATCGGCTCAAACCATTCTCTCCACCATCCCCTGAGTTGTACCTGCAAGTGCCACCAGAAAATCCTCACACAAAGACCAACATCTCGGAGTCACATCAAAGCTTCACCAAGCAACAAAGCTCTCCCTTCGTTCTTCTATGTGATCTTTACAAAGACACAATCCATTCAACTCGCTCGCAACTTTAAATCACAGATTCATTATCGCATCACAAGCCCAACACAAGACCACGACTGCATCTACCGTGAGCCCGAGCTCAATCAACACCACCGCACTTAAGACCATTGCATCTCAGTTATAGCCACCTTCTCCATTCACAACTTCCATTCCAACTCTTCCTTCATTTCCTTTTTAATCTTTGAACTCAGAGAACCCATACTCTCCTGACCCATGTTAGCAACAGTACCACCTAACTCTAGACTTCTTCATCTCCAAATCAATAGCATCAGGGTCTCAACCCTTAAATCAATTCAGCTCTTTGATTCACATCATCCATCTTCACCAACAGATTCATGCTCTCGATCTGCATCAATGGCAACACAGAGAACTCAGTTCTTGAAGCAAACCCATTTCTCTTATACTCACAGTACTCCTCATAATTGATAAAGCACTACCCATTTGATTTATTCTCAATTACAGCAAATCCTGTCAATTTCCTTCTTTGATTACTCAACCAATTCCTGTAATTCACTGTTTATCAATCTAATCCTTTATAGCAGCGACAACCACCAGATCTCATCCCTGAAATCTTCGAACCCATCTCGATTTATCAATTACGATTCTAATCCCATCTCTTCCGTCTTAATCCATCGACTCCATCCTATCTCGCTAAGAACATTTGGGTGATTGAGTGATTGTTCCAAGAACAAAATTGGGTTTGTTGCTATCGAAATTTAGCAAATGAATTGCTAATTCCCTCGAATGAGATCCGTCAACCCATCTATGCCTCGCTACCTCTCTTTAGTTGTCAGTAATGAAGAAAAGAAGAAGAACTGGTTCACGACGACCTAGCTTGTGGGGATGAGTGGATTAAGACGCCCCACTAGAAACCACCCAATGGCAGTCCCTTAGCCTCCTCTGGGCTGGTTTTAGTATTCCTCCAACAAGAGTCGCCCCTTAACTTGGCCTTAGCTCCTAATAGTATTTGCCCCTGAAAAGACAATTTAGCCCTTTTTGTTCATGAGTTCTTGTTTTGCTCATAACTTCTTCATACGAACTCGGAATGACTCCATTCTTTCGGCATTGTCTTCATCTTCTCGTCCTCTCACAAATGAAAAGTAGAAATCTTGTATTTGAACGAGTTCCAATTGGTCTTTTTGCTCCAAATGACTCCATTGCACCTAATAAACTCAAAAGCACACATAAGATACATAATTTACAAGAAAACTCGCAAAGAAAGCATAAATACTAGATATTAAATACGGTGTATTCTACACCTATCAAATTCCCCCACACTTAGACTTTGCTAGTCCTCGAGCAAATCAAACAAAATTATAAAATACAACAACTCCGTGTCGTCGAGGCTACGGTCACTTTTAGCATAAATAACAAGCCTTTAAACCCCTAGGTGTCCCTAGTGGACGAGTTATAGTCTCGTGAAGGTTTACTAGAGATATACCTACAAAACCTATATTTCAAACTCCGTCTATTCGTGACAAATCAATGAATGAATCCAAATTGACTACGGAGGAGGTACCTTGCAAATTCAATTCAAATATTAGTAAATAAACTCTAATTAGATAGTCGAACAAGCCACAATACTCGGAAACTAACAAACCACAATCACAATGAAAAGATAAAGAAGATGGATATAGATGTAGATGTTGGCGAATATTCACAAGTGTTCGATGTTTCCCATATCTGTCTGAAGGTCACTGCTAAGATGAACCTAATCCTATTGGATTGAGCTACTTAGTGCTGAATGCTACATCAAATCAATTGGCATATACAAGGGAACCAAGAGTGACTTTATTCAACACAATAATAATTTCTTTTTTTTTTTTATGATTGGATCAAACTGGATCCAATTTCTCTTTTTTTTTTTTTTTTTAGACGGCATGATTAGATATTTTGGATCCAAGCGCATGCTTCTTGTCGCAAGTACATGATAGTTGCCTTGGATCCTGCATTCCACGCTTGTTTAGGCGACGGAGACAGGGACTACGTTTCACACATACTGCTATTCCCAAGTGTCTTTTTATTCCGTTTTGGTCTAATTGGTCGGTCTCTTTTTTTCTTTTCTTTTCTTTTTCAATTTTTTTCAATTTTTTTTTTTTTTTTTTTTTTTTAGTAACTCAACCACTCTATTTCATCCTAGCAGTAATAACACGTCGATTTTTAGTGACCCACCAAAGCACTTAGAGAACAATAGATAAATATGAAAAAATAAAAATAGAATGTGATATGGTGATATTCCGAGATATGGTAACAACTATCATATAATTTGTGATTTCTGAGCTATGTTCGTCCCTTTTAGTTAATTGGTTCCTCAACTCCTGCATTCAAAATGGTTCCATCCACTAATGGTGTCAAAAACAAACTATTCAAACATATAAATGCTCCCCCACACTTAAACTTCACATTGTCCTCAATGTGTAAAACCGAAAGTTCTGAATTCTGACGTAACAGCAGATAAAACGCAAAAACTGTGCAAATTGGTAAGGAATTTGGAAAAACTCCATTTCACAAAAGTTGTTCACCTACGTGTTTTCTACAAAGTGTCAAAATTTCACAGTGTTTCGATAAACGGTCTGACAGTTATGGTCTCTGAACTGAACTACGCGCAGTCTGAATTTTTCTGACGAAAAGGTATTCGTCCTAATTCTCTTCTAAGATAGATTACGGACTCAATGAAATTAAACATAGGGATGCAAATATGATATGAAAACAGTAAAAAAAATAAACGAAACAAAAATAAAATGCAAAAGGATAAGAGATACAAAACCGGTGGGTTGCCTCCCACTAAGCGCTTGTTTTAAAGTCGACGGCCCGACTTAGCTTCTCACAAGATTCATTCCCCATACACCAATAATCTGAAAAGTTGGGGATCCTTCCATAGAACCTGTTTTTCAAACACTAGCTTCACACAAATATTAGTACAATAAAGCAAAAGTGAAGCTATGAACCGATAAAAGCTTCCCCCACACTTATTCTTGTCTACACTTGGAAGTGTATAAAGAATATAGAAGTCGGGTACATCCACGGTTTCTGGTTCCATAACCTGCATAGTATGAGAATCAAGTTTCTCTAATGGCGGAAAACGAGAAACAAAGTCATTCAACAATATTCTCGAAGCACATACATTCAAACCAATAAGAGGTAAAGGAGAAGAAACAATAGGCAAAGGGTTAGATAAACCTTGCACAATCTCTTGTATCACGGAATCCTCTTCATCCTTGAAAAATTCAAGTGAATTATTCACCTCTTTTATATCATGGTCCTCTATCAAACCTTGCAACCATTCTTCGTCCGTTTCTGCCTTAACCAAAGTATCGACATAAACATCATCATTACAATTATTTGCAAGCTCAATTGGGTCTTCCACAATATTGGTCATAACGGTCTCATTCTCAACACACTCCTCTTTGTTGTAAGGCACATACTCTTTTGCGGATCCAAATTTTATCATAAGAAACTTTTTTTAGAACACTCGAAAATGCATCATCCTCAAGCTCCACCCTTTGAATAGGCTCTTGATCATTATTAAGATCAATGCTTGAGTAATCTACACAAGTGTCGATATATTCCTCTTCATCTTCATCTTGATCCCAAAAAGACTCCTCGGAGATGTCACCATGAGTTGTTTCAAGCAATGTATCATAATCACCGTCACTATCATAGTCAACATAAGATTGTTCCTCGCTGAATTTAGTGTTGCTAATCTCTAACTCATCCTTTTGAATAGGTGAATGATCATTATTACGATCAAGAGTTGAGTTAACTACACAATTATCCACGAAAGTCCCCAAAGATTCGCCTTTTTCAACCTTAGCATCAATCAAATATTCATCACAAACCATATGCACATTAGAATTATCCATATCTTCCTTATATTGATCAATGTCTCTTCGTAAGATAGTCATACTTTCACGAAGTTCTTGGAGTTGCTCGTTTGTAGTCTCTTTTGCTTTTTGAAATTCCTCTTTTAAAAAGTTGGAAACTTGGTCTATAAAGTTAGAGACTTTTTGTTCACGAGCATAAGAATCCTCCCATCCTTGTTGTTGTTCACACACATACCCGCCATAAGGTTGTTGAGGAAAACCACAAGGTTCCATGGAATATTGATCGCAACCAATGAATTGGTTTTGATTATACCCATGGAATTGGTAGTTATCATATTGTTGAGGTTGAAACCCGTATTGATTGCTCCAATATGCTCCTTCCATAGAAATAAGCACCTGAAATAAGATTCTCAAAACAAGGTTAGAACCCAGAAAATAAGAAAAAAAAAAAAAAAAAAAAAAAAAAAAAAAAAACTAAATACAAAACCAAAAACAATTGACAACACGCTGCCTCCCCAAGAATCGGCGCCAAAATTTGATCGTCATCGTAAGCGACACAAATATAATTACACTTTCTTACTACTCAAAATATAAATATAGCAAGGGCAAGAAAGGATCGATCCCACAGAGAGGTCTAGGTTGTCAAATTGTTATGGTTTCCTATATAAAACACCGAGGATTTTGTGATTATAATAAACTAAATAAAACAAATAAAAGCAAATAAAGAAATAAGCAAACAAATAAGATAGAAGAGATATTGGTTAAGGATTTCGTTTTCATTCACTAACATGCTTTTCACAATAACTAGAATTGATTTTTAATCTCAACTTTTATCAAAGACCCTAGAATACCTTGATCGCAAGAATATCCCGCAAACCTCCTCATGTCATCAACAAACACATTAAAAGATGCGAATATGAATTCTACCTAAAGGAACAACCTAACGTGTAAAAGCACTAATCAAGTTTAATTCCCTAGATGCATTAAGTTCTATGAAATCAGGCCAATCAAAGCAATTGAACGTGGAAAGCGCACTAATTCAATTTAACAAAGGTTACGATTCACATATGATCATAAGAATGTATCACTACAAACTATAATCATATTATGCTACTTGTATCCAAGGAATATCACTTTTGCGTATAATAAACCCTAAACTAGCAATAGATGTGATTAGAAGTTCTACCAATTTGCAACTTGACAAAACAATCAATCAATCATAAAACAATATTTCCAGAGAATTGTAAACGATAATTATGAGACAAAACTAATATATTGAATCAAAGAATCATGCTTTGTGAAATCCAACTATTCCATAACCAATAATAAACTTAGGTACTCATATTCATGGAGTTCATAACAAGAAGAAAGAGAAAAGACTTCATGGTTCTAAACCCTAGAATAAAAGTAGAGAAAAAATAATAAAACGTGGTAAAGATAAAAGATATCCCATAGATAATAAAAGTCTTCTCTTTATATAGCTCCACTCCTTCCAAAACTAGGTTTTGTCTTCAAAGTCCATTAGTTGGAAATTCACCCGGCCCACCATGGAGAGAAACCCGTGTAAAAATTATGTCCCAAAACGCTCGCGGAAAATCGGGATTATGGTTTAATCCCACCGGATCGTCGCGGAAAATATTTCAGTGACTGGCCAAGTCAAACCGGCCACGGCCAGTGGTCGGTCGGTCGGCCAACTCAACTCAACTCACCGAGTCAAACCGGTCAAGACTCTACTGAGTCGAATGAGTCGGGCCGGTCAGTCAAGTGTCACAGGTCCGTCGGCCAAGCCATTGCACAGGCCATATCTGAGCTGCACTATCATTGTGCATCAGTGCTTCCTCCAGCCAAGATGGCTGTGTACAACTCAACTCATTCAATCCTCCCTGTAACTTCAAAACAATATCAGTTCCTCAACCTGCAACAGCACAGCTCCACCAGACTATTACCACTCTTCCATTCATCTCAACCTCACCAGCACCACCAAGTCAGCTCCCATAAGCTCACCTGAGTTCATCCACCCCGCATTGCCATCAAGAAAGCCATTCATTCAAGCACGCCATAATGGCAAAAGCATCCACCACCGCAACATTCCGAAGTGCCGGATCAGGCCATACTCTCCAGTTTGTAAACTTATTTCGGCTCCTTCTTGAACCTTTCATAGCCATCCGGTTCACTCCAACTAATTGTGCTCTTTCCTATAATCGGACTCACTAATCCACCTTTCATTCACCGCCATCCATAGCACTTCCTAGACCAGCAATGACATGGCTTAATTCCAACGCAAATCACCTCCATGAGTTCAATGTCTCAACATCACCAACTTCGGATGAGCTCGGCTCCATCTAAACTAACAATCTTGACAAAGATAACGCCTCCTTTCTTCCTGTTTCTATTGATTCAACCTCGTGCCATTTTAACTCTAATCTCTCGCTAATGCCATCCGTACTTCCCGCAATTTCATTCTCTTTATTAACAATCAAATACAGACCACACATTCTTATTCTAAGCACAACCAAAGTGTAACCAACAAACTGCAACAATATCCTCATATCGGCAAACCACACTAATTGCGGTCACAACCAACATCGGCTCAAACCATTCTCTCCACCATCCCCTCGAGTTGTACCCGCAAGTGCCACCAAGAAATCCTCACACAAAGACCAACATCTCGTGGTCACATCGCTTCACCAAAGAACAAAGCTCTCCTTCTGTTCTTCTATGTGATCTTTACAAAGACCAAATCCATTCAACTCGCCCGCAACTTTAAATCACGAGATTCATTATCAAGATCACAAGCCCAACACAAAGCACCACCGACCTGCGCATCTACCGAGCCTGAGCTCAATCAACACCACCGCACTTAAGACCATTGCATCTCGATTATAGCCACCTTCTCCATTCACAACTTCCATTCCAACTCTTCCTTCATTTCCTTTTTAATCTTTGAACTCGTAGAACCCATACTCTCCCGACCCATGTTAGCAACAAGACCACCTAACTCTAGACTTCTTCATCTCCAAATCAATAGCATCGTGGTCTCAACCCTTAAATCAATTCACTCTTTGATTCACATCATCCATCTTCACCAACAGATTCATGCTCTCGATCTGCATCAATGGCAACACGAGAACTCGGTTCTTGAAGCAAACCCATTTCTCTTATACTCACAAGTACTCTCATAATTGATAAAGCACTACCCATTTGATTTATTCTCAATTACAAACAAATCCCGTCAATTTCCTTCTTTGATTACTCAACCAATTCCCGTAATTCACTGTTTATCAATCTAATCCTTTATAGCAATGACAACCACCGGATCTCATCCCCAAATCTTCGAACCCATCGATTTATCAATTACGCTTCTAATCCCATCTCTTCCGTCTTAATCCATCGACTCCATCCTATCTGCTAAGAACATTTGGGTGATTGAGTGATTGTTCCAAGAACAAAATTGGGTTTGTTGCTATCGAAATTTAGCAGCTGAATTGCTAATTCCCTGAATGAGATCCGTCAACCCATCTATGCCTGCTACCTCTCTTTAGTTGCTGTAATGAAGAAAAGAAGAAGAACTGGTTCACGACCTAGCTTGTGGGGATGAGTGGATTAAGACGCCCCACTAGAAACCACCCAATGGCAGTCCCTTAGCCTCCTCTGGGCTGGTTTTAGTATTCCTCCAACAAGAGTCGCCCCTTAACTTGGCCTTAGCTCCTAATAGTATTTGCCCCTGAAAAGACAATTTAGCCCTTTTTGTTCATGAGTTCTTGTTTTGCTCATAACTTCTTCATACGAACTCGGAATGACTCCATTCTTTCGGCATTGTCTTCATCTTCTCGTCCTCTACACAATGAAAAGTAGAAATCTTGTATTTGAACGAGTTCCAATTGGTCTTTTTGCTCCAAATGACTCCATTGCACCTAATAAACTCAAAAGCACACATAAGATACATAATTTACAAGAAAACTCGCAAAGAAAGCATAAATACTAGATATTAAATACGGTGTATTCTACACCTATCACTGATCAATCATTAGTGGAGACTACCCGTATTCATATCATGAGAGGCACCGACCAGAAATTTTCCATCTACTAAAGAGCTTATTTTGAGTGTGTGTCACCATACGTTAATTCCGGGTAGAATGGTGAGCTACCCAACCTCCCACCAATAGAAGCACTACTCTTGATCTCTTGAGTGCTAATTTTGTCAATCATGAGGGTGACGTCCATGGATGAAAGCTTCCTTCTTGTAGTTCGATTTGCAGTTAGCACCATTCTCTCTCGCAACAACAACGGATCCATAGAAACACATTCATCATCAACAAGGAGCGACATCAAAATCTACAAGGAAAGTTGGAAAAAGTTCAAGGTTTATAAGCAACGGAACGAGAAAAAGAGCAAATTTCAAACTCAAGTAAAGCAACATACAAAAGAGCGGATTTTTACATATATGTTGAAGACTTACAATACAATGAGATAATTATATATACAAGTATGAAGACTTATTCATGAAAGCAAAGAAAAGTAAAAGGTGAGAATTTTTGAAGTTTATGATTTCAAGGCGATACAAGTTGTGAAGAATCAAGTGGTAAAATACTTCTCCCACGGCCATGATTTATTTTGTATTTAATTTCTCTTGTTGAAAAAAAAAAAATATATATATATATATATGAAAAAAAAAAAAAAAAAAAAGAGAGAAAAACAAGAGAAATATTTGTATAAGCCGTGGGGAAGGAAAATTTATAAGGAAGTTTCAAGCGACAAGGTTTTAACGTAAAAGAGTTACAAATTGTCAAGGAATTACGAAGATCAAGAGTTTATCATTAATAGTTGAAACCGAAGACGAAGACCAAGATAAAGACGAGGAGCGGAAGACTTTTCTATTGGATGCCGTGAGAGTGGTGTTATCATAATTGGCGATCGGATGTGAAGGTGAGTAAGTAATCTCATCCTCGATAAAAATGGTTGATTTCCTTTCGTAGAGATCGTCAGAAAAATGGTTTTTCAAAATATTAAAAGATGTGGGTTTTTAAAAAAATATTTCTAAGTTGTCCTTCCCACCATTCAACGTGTTGCAGAATTCTCTCTTCATTCCTACCGCACACATGTGATAACCATAAAAAAGCCGTCTTTTTGAGTGCAATTATCATAAAATCCTTTTGGTGAGGCGAAGTCGAGGCGAAATGCTTATTGATCGTTTCTCAAACACGCGTTCTCTCATTATGGTGTGGTTATTTCTCACTCAACATTTAAGAATGAGAATATGTTCTTTAGTATTTCTAACTTCTTATTACTAGCATGCAGAAATTCTATGTCCTCATAACTCTTTGAATGCTTGTGACGCTTGAACGCTCTGAAGTTGTGAGTTTTAGTTTGATTTGCTCGAGGACTAGCAAAGTCTAAGTGTGGGGGAATTTGATAGGTGTAGAATACACCTAATTTATTATCTAGTAGTTTATGCTTTCTTTGCTATTTTTCTTGTAAATTATGTATTTTACGCTTGTTGTGAGTTTTACAGCTACTATGGAGTCACACGGAGGAAAAGGAGAAGAAATCACCATATTTTAGCAAAAGGGTAAAATTGTCATTTCACCAAGGAGGGAATACTATATGGAGCCCAGCCAAGGTTAAGGGGTGACTCAAATTACTGAAGGAAGGACAATAACAGTTAAGGGGAGGTCAGAGAGGTGTCCCTTATCCAAAAGAAGGGAGTGAACTCTGACCCATACCCAAGCCCACATGTCTGAATCCACCCATACCCTAACCTAAGCCCATCCATCCACACCCCGATCCATACCACGACCACACCCCGCTCCACACCCGCACTCCTGGATCCGCACCAAATGTTATAACCCTATCCTAATTGAGAAGATTTATTTCTCAATCATTTTTGCCCAAATCGAGATACAAAAAGAGGCGCAACCTGAGCAAATCAAGAAGCTAAATTCAGAGAGATCGAGAGAAAATGATGAAGTTAGGGTTACTGATGTGATTCGATTGTGAGATGATTCTGCTCTTGAAAGCTGCAAATTTGAGATGATGGAAATGGGTTCGATTTTCTGGTGTTGTTGGCCACGGTTGAAATCGAGAGCAAAGTGAAGAAATTGAAATCGAGAACAGTGAGGGTGGAGTATTGAAATTGATGTCACTTTGTGAATCGATAGAAATCGGAGATAGGGTTTAGACCAAATCGATTAGTAAAGAAGTCTTGAGCTGATTGATTCAAGATGAAGAAGAAGAAATGGGTCTTGTGACTTAGGTGTTGTTGATTGGAGAACTGAGAAGGAAATCGAGATGAAGAGATTTAGAGGAGAAGCAGTCGAGACCAGAAAGAAGAACCGATTAAGGGTTTGCTGTCAGAATTAAGAATGGGTTGACCGAATCTGTGATGAGTATGCAGGAAATGGATTAGACAGAGAAATCGATGATGGTTTTGGGGCTGAGAACAGAGATCGAATAATAGAGATGGGTCTGTAACTCTAATGGGGAGTTGAGAACGAGTTGGAGCTGCATCGATGCTCTTGGAGTTGCACCGAGAGATGGGTTCGATGTCATTCGAGAGATGAATCGATTGGAAGAAATCGGTTTCGATCTCTCGCAACCGATAGAACATGGAGATGGAGAAATTGAATGGGTTGCGACTAACGAATGAATGGGTTCTCAAAATTAGATGTATGTGCTAGGATTTGAGCAGGGGAAGACTGAAGAAAGAGAGGCCTGATTTTGGCCGGGAAAACATCAGAAAACAGCCAAGACTCGGCCGATTCTCTGCACCGCGAGTCAACTCCTTGACCCAAGACCGATCCCAACCGAGTTCAGTGGATCCGATTCCAGGTTAGGCTGAATTAGATCAAGTCGACCTAGTAAGCAACGACTCGAAGAATCGATTCATCCGAGTAAGCCCGATTGGGCGAGTCGAAGCTAACTCTCAGTCCGACTCACTCCTTCTCCTTGACCTTTGACTAACAGCTTGACCGACGGTTGACTGTTTGACCGTTAGTCCTAACGGTGGATCGATTTAATATTCCGTCGAATATTCTCTCAACGGACAGAAATTTTCAGGTGACCGTCGACGACTATTCCGGCCTATTTCCGGCCACAATCCCAGTTTCCCGGCGAGCAAAAATTCCAAAATTTTCTATGGACTTCTCTCATGGGTGTGAAGACTTGGGCTTGGAATTGGATGGAGAATTTGACTCAAATTTGGAAAGAGAAGGTGGAAGAGTTGAGAAAAGCTTGGAATTGGAAATTGAATTGCTAAAGGAAAAGGATTCTACTCCTTAGAAGATTTGGAGAATATTGAAGCCTATAAATAGAGAAGTTTTCTACAACTTCTACACACCTCTCTACACACACAACACTTGTGTTTTTGATAGCTTTTGAAAATTCTTCTTTTTAACTATTTGTGTGAACTTGAAAATTCTTCTTTTAATTATTATTATTTGTGTGAATTTCAAAAACATGAGTAGCTAATTTTATTATTGATTGAGGATGAATTCCTAGTTCTTAACATATGATTTAAGTTTTTGTTTTCAATTCTATCTTGAAGTTTTTCACATGATTATCGTTTGTTTTTACTAATAGGAATGATCTTAAAGACATTCATGATTGATTGATAGATTGTTTGGGTGGCCAACTAAATTGATTTGTCGATTTAATCTAAAGCTAGTGAAAGTTAGGAGATAAGTAATCGTTTCTTGACTTTTTACATAAGTAGCAAACACGAGACCTTGCGGAGGGATTCCGTGGAGCAATTGTGTGTAGAAACAACGTTAGCAAGTAGACCTTGATCTAAGAGTCTAACTACTAATATTGACCTAATAAATTCATAAATCTTAATGCGTTTATTTTAAATTACATCTAGAGTGATCTACTACTAGGTGGTTTGGTAAATAGAATCCGGTAGTCGAGAACTTCCGTGTCCGGTGATAGAAGGGATTTAGGGGTTTAGCACTGATCTAGCTGCTTTACCTACGGTTGGTGATAATTTGTGACTAATAACAAGTAGAAAAGGACATAACTTGATTCATTGTTTTGCAACGAAGAATGATTCCTTGATCTTGTCTCTCTTATTGCTTTCAACTTTATCTTTTAATTGCTTTGTTTATTTTCTTTTGCTTTTTACACCCCCTTTTGTGACAATTTTTACAACTAGAATCTCTTGCTCCTCGTGGGAACGAACTTGACTTCCATTATATTATTTTTAATTAAGTGGAAATATTAATTAATTTGATTGCACCTACGACACGCATCACCCTCAACTGTGAGTCGTTATCACTGTAGCAGGAACGACTGCTGCATGTGGGTCTTATGTTCTTCGTGTTCTTCCCATGCAGCAGTAGAAGAGTTTTCTCTGCAACTCGATTCTCGCCTCTGTTCTCGTCCCAACTCTCCCCCAATCTCTCTCTGTGATCCCATAGACCTATGTATATTCATTTGGCCCGAGAACAAACCCTCATAACTCCCATATATCCGGCAGTTAATCAAGAATATATCCATGCAAGATACGGGAATTTCTTCCTTGATTTAATTCATCATGCATTCTTGTACATCTGACACACTCCAGTTTGATTGAAACACGTTCCAGAAAGATACGACAATGCAATAGACTCGCTCCAATCTTCCAAAACACATCCAACAGAATCCCGAGCACACCTCCATCTCTTTGCTGCTTCACTTCAACACGGGTCTTCTAGCTAAATTAAATCGAAACAAAGACCCATACCAAGCCTGTTAGGCTCAGTCAAGTCATCCCAACCAATCTCATCCATTGAGTCTCCCTCTAGCACGTCCAAAACTCGAACCAAAATCTGCCATAGCCCTTTTTATCTTTTCCGCCAAATTTCAGCTTTCAAACGGAGAGGATGAAGTGCCCCTTATCTGTGATGGGGTGCCGATAGTAATTAGTGTACCCCTTATCAAATGAGGTACCCCTTATCCAAAATTGGGAGTCCGAATAACACGTGTCCTCCGGATGCCAAAATCAACTTTTTCGAGCCGAATTTTCCAAAAATGTTTGTTTCCCAAAAATGCCTACAAACACATAAAATACCAAAATTAGTACAAAATCGAGTGCCAACAATATATAGTATTGAGATCAAATTAGACACAAAAATGTGTCTATCAAATACCCCCAAACTTATTATTTGCTAGTCCTCGAGCAAATTTATTCTAGAAAATAAAATTCATTTGAACCCCTAGGTGGCCCTAGTGGCGAAGTGTTGTCTCCTAGTTTACCGAGGTGTACCCACAAAACCTTTACTCCGGACCCTAGCTATCTACGAGAACTTTCTTTGGAAGGCACTAAAGAATCTCCTTGGTTGGCATACTTATTGACTACAGGAGGAAGTACCCTGATGCGAAATCCCAATTGTTGTACACGAGTTTGCACTCAAGCATACTAAAATTCATATATAAGTCACAGAGCTCTACTCAGATAGTCTCACTATGGAAATCAATATAACGGAGTCAAAACTAATCACATGGATAGATCAAGAAGATGGATATAGAGAAAAACATAGATGGTTTTGATGTTTACTAAGTGAACGGTGTTTCCCATATCTCTACGAAGGCCTCTGCCAAAATGAACCTATCCTAATGGACTGAGATACTAGTCTGAATAATATCAACACACTGGCATATACAAGGGAACCAGTGGTCGATAATCCTAACTCTAGGTCAACACAACTGCATATACAAGGGTACCAGTGGCCGACTTTATTGAATTTATTCCGGTTGGTCTAATGGTCTGGTCTCAATTTTTTTTTATTTTTTTTTTTCGGTATCTCAATCACTCTAATTCACCCTAGCATTGGTAACAACTTGATTCGTGAGCCCCACCTAATCACTTAGAGAAACATAGTTTAAAAACAAAATAAAAACAGAAGTGGACTCAACGAGATATGGTGAAACTATCATATTATTTCTAACACCTGAGCTCTGTGCTTTTATGAATAGACTCTTTAGATGTTTCCATCTAATGAGATTGGTTCCTCAACTCCTACAACCAAAATGCTTCCATCCACTTAGATTGGTTAGTGTCATCCTTAATAAGCATAAATTTCTAGGCTCTGGAGTTTAACAATGCAACTAAAATTTTTCTCCCATACCCCCAAACTTAAATCTAACATTGTCCTCAATGTTCTAAAGATAAAATTAAAAGCATGAACAAGGAGAAACTGTTACCATTTGAAGTAAAAGAGTTAAGGAAAGATATTACCGTGTCACATGAATATTGGGTTACCTCCCAAGAAGTGCTAAGTTTAAAGTCTTCAGCCAGACTAAGAAAGGATTAGTCACCTTATAAAATCATAAAGTAATAGCCGGAATTTTTATGGGTCATCAAAACCAAATAGAGCTATCACAAGTAAAAGGAATATCCAACCTGCCAAGAAAAGCACACCCTTGTCTAGTTTCCTGTTTAAGACAACTACATCTAGCTGTGGTTCAGGTTCGGGTTCTATAACTGGGTCCAAATAAAATATTTTCGTGGGTTGGATTTCCTCGTAGCTAAGATCCGATTCAGGTATTAGAGTCTGGAAAAACTCAAGTAAAAACTTAGAAGCACATAATAATAACCTAAATAACTGCGGATCCTTAAAGTCAATCAGGTTTGACTCACACAATTGATCACGATGAAAGTGGTGGTCAATTTTAGGAAAATGTTTCGATTCTAATCTCCTAAAGTACTTAGGCTCATTCTCAAAACTTAATAATTGACACATCTGAAACTTATACGTTCCCACAATTGGTTGAAAAATATTTGGTGGGAAAACAAAGTCAATCTGGGTATCATAGCCTGAATAAACCACATCAACCAGAGGATGGGTTTCTAACAACTGAACTTCCTTATGGACATCACTAGGCTCAAGAAAACGTGTATGAAGATAATCTTTTAAAATGGTTGAGGCACATATGTCAATTCCCAAGTGAGGGACCTTTGTAAGCGTTAAAGCACATGGAGAATGATAATCGCCCCCAAACTTAGAGATTTCAGTGTCTCTAGAAAGACTAGTCACAACTTCCCTAATTTCAAGGTCACCAGATTCCTGAAAATGGTCAATTGATTCTTCTAAGTCAGGTTCATCCTCACTCATCTCTACGAGTCTATCTTCTTTGTCTAAGGCTAATGTTTCTAAATCGCTAGACTTTAAAACAGTATTCTCAGAATAAACTCGTTCCTCAAAACTATCATCAGCTTCGTAAAAGGGAAGTACTACATCGTCTAAAACGTGGGTATCTCTAGTCAAATCCTCGTCCTTTTGAATAGGTGAATAATTATTAAAATTATTTGGATTTGAACTAGAAACATTATCATTATTAAGCTCAATTGGAGTAACAAATTCCTGATCACTAGGCCTACTTATTTCAAATTCTTCATCAGCACTATCCTCATCATAATCATCATTATAATAACATGAAAATGGTTGAACCTCATCTAAACAAGTAGTGTTACCAATTTTATCCTCGTCATCTTGATTATGCAAATAACTATCCTCATTTTTAAGGATATTATTGGAAACACTGTATTGGAAATCAAGATTATTTCGAGCAATTCTTTCGTTCGTCTCAGCTATCATCTTGAGGGATTCCTCTATAGAAAGTTTTCTTTCGTCATAAACTAAGTTATTCATCTTAGCTAACTTACGTGTCGTCTCCTCTAATTTCCGAGAGACTCTTCTAAAGGAGAAACATAAGAATTTTGCTCGTATGAACGTGCGTGTGTGGATAGTAATTGGGCACATCATGGTATGAGCCATAACCTTGAAAAGGCTGATGTTCCCAACCACTATTCACACTACGGTCAAAGTAGTAACGTCCATTTTGAAACTCAGTCGGATAATCATTGTATTGGTCTGTTATAATACCGGTTGACATCCTAACTGCAAGGGAATTCTACACAAACACAAACAAGGCTGACTCGACCACAACAAACCTACTGATTTCTAGCAAACAAAAAGTATGATGGCTCCACTTAGATTGTTTCTAGACCCGATTCTAATCCTTCGAAAGGGAATTCGTTACAATTTAAGCAGACCCCTCTGGAATCAATCCGAGTTGAAGTAAGTTGAATAGAGGCGAGGGAAGTTGCGTGGAGCTTTGATACCCAAGGCCTCACCGCATTACAAGGCGGCGCAGTCACGCATTCAACTCACGAAACCATCATGAACTTCGAAGTATGCTTAAAGAGTAACCAATATTTTTCGAATGACTTTCCTATTAAGCTTGTTACCCTATCGGTCTCGTTCTAGTCAGTATTTTAAGCTTAGGTTCGCGTTTGGTATCGTTTTCCTAAGGCGGGCAAGAAGAGAACGGTGATGAAATCCAAACCCTTATCTTGTATGGCCAGTCCTTGCCCTTACTAGGAAATTTAAGCAGCCGTATTCAAGACCTCAACATATATGCATACAAAATCATCCAAGAAACCCGACGGGGATTCGCGGGTGTTTAGAATTCTTACCTCCCGTTCCAGATGGGGGATGAACCGTTGAAGTCGACTCGGGCCACTTTGGCTCCTATGTCGATTGTACGAACCCGAGGGCCGAGACGATATCATGCTTGTCGTCCTTCCCTGTGCAGTTTATATTTAAACTAACCCTTCCTTAGGGTTTTAAAAATAATAATGTCCAAACACTACAACAAAACATGATTTTTTCAATGAAAAATATCGTCACAAATATTTGAGTTTGCGTCAAAAATATATTTTTTTGACATTTTTTCTCTGTCGGTCAATGCGTTATAAAAGGAGGTGTTGCAAATAATCTGACCAACGCTTGTAGCGTCACTTATGCGAGGTTTTTTTCGGCACTTTTTGTGTCACAAACATGTTTTCTGCGTCACAAATAGCTTGTGCATCACAAATACTGTTTTTTTCAGTTATACCGAAAAAACTTTTATGTGACGTTTGTTTATGTAACAAAAGTTTTTATTTATAACGATTTAAGATGTCACAAACAGGACTTATTTTCAACGTATTAGCACGTTAAAAAATTGGTGCATATGCAATGGATAAGCCCGTCATTATAAAATGTTATATACAACGGTGTAAGATGTCACAAACAATCCTTATTTTCAACGTATCAATGCGTTATAAATTGGTGCATATGCAACGGATAGAGCCGTCATTAATATATGTTTTTTTAACGGTTCAAAATGTCACAAACAATCCTTATTTTCAACATATTAATGCGTTGAAAAATTAGTGCATACGCAACATATAAACTTGTCGATAATATATGTTATTTTCAACACGTAATAATATCGTGAATAATGATTATTTGCTACATATTATTATGTCATAAAATATTATATTTTCCACGCGTAATTTTGTAGATATAAACATAATATGTGCGACACTTGTAATCGTGGAGTATATATACTCATTTGCAATATATATACTCACTTGCAACGCTCACAAGAGTCACGACTGGTACTATTGAGACAACACATGTTGTCATGTAAGGGTCTCATTTTGCAAGGGGAAGGAATTATCCGCCATATTACAAATTCATGAGTTAGTTTCATATTTTAGTTAAAACCTGTAATTCATCAAAGTTTGACCAATAAATTTTTTTTTAAAAGAAGCAAATCATTACTAGAAAAGATCTACATTGTTCATTAAATGACACCACTAATTAAGAGACTTCAAATTCTAAACAACTGAAGAGAAAAAACGATACCACTACAAATTTCAAAGTGAAACATAAAGCTAAAAAAAGAAACAGAGATGCACATCTCAACTGGTGGTCCCTTGACAATCATCTCAAGAGGTGCTTTGACGGTTCTCAGGAGTGCTTTGACGGTTCTCAGGAGTACTTTGACGATTTCCTTGCATTTCAAGCAAAATTCTTCTTATATCCATTGTGTCAGTTACCAGCCCCTGTATTGTGCGATTTTGCTCATCAACTCTTTCTTCAAGTTCCTTATTTCTCTTCTCTGCTTCATCTGCCCTCCTAAGAGCTTCGCCTAACTCCGCATTATATTCAATGCTAGAGGAGCTAGGTTTTTCATAACCATGACCAAGACCCTTGACATAACCGGATCTTACACCTAGCACTTCCTCACATATTTGAGCATCGGTCAAGGGTGTTGAACCTTCAGGTGTAGGCGCAGCTCGGAGTTCAAGCATTTTACCCTACACAATAATTAACAATAAATAGCAGAACATATGCTAAAACTACATAATAACTCAGACAAAAAAACTTAAAAGAAAATCACAACAAAAATCCTTGTATTACATAGTTTTCTTCACTGTATTTGACAGGTCCAAACATCATTTTTGCAGTGGGTTAACTTGTAGAATTCAATTTGTTCAACAACTTCACCTGTTTCTGGATCACACCGAAGGTTTCCCCACAAAAAAAAATTAGATACAATATTAACCATAAACTTATAAAAGAGTACACAGAGACAACACAATTACCATTTCCTCTCTATAGCGGGCAAAAGGTTTTGACCCCGTACAATGAATGGTTGTATTCGCTTCTCGACTTTTTTACCTTGAGTGCTACTTTATCTTATGCATTCAAATCCAAATAAGACAGTTCAATGTAAAAGAATACTACATAGATATCATAAATACGACTAGTCTTGAAGTCCGAACACCACCAATATGACTACCACAAATAAATCTTATAAATACAACAAGGATCGAACACCAATATTACAGAAACTCATCGAGACTCAAACCAAGTGCAAAGTTTCTCCCAATCCTCCCGCTTAACTCCGGTGATGCGGGTTTTCCTGTCAGTTCCATCTTGTTTGTACTTTGCAGGTAGTGTTTGTGAAGCGTACATTTAAACCATGCTTATTACTCATTTGCTAGCATTGTGTTGACCGCCTTCCGAATGCGTACTACATGTAGATCAATAGTGAATTTTTCCTAAGTTCACAATCACCAAACAAATTTCTGTTAGCACCAGCAACAAAAAAACTACGCAAAGAGAGTTCTAATTAATAAAGCCGTAGTCTGTGCAAGAAGAACATAACAGTAGGGACATTAGAAGAACAGAGTAGTAGGGACACTAAAATGATTCAAAAAAAATATATGATTACCAATATGAGATCATAAAATTTCCTCAAATCTGATTTTCCAATTGACTTCCATTTGGGGCGAGTCGACCACGGTGCAAACTTTTTAACGATGATTCCTATTTCAGTTTGGAACTCAGTGGCCCAATCTCCAGTTGGAATCTTTTTACCTGGTTTGATCGTTATTGTAGGCTTTTCCTTGTTTTTCCTTATGTGATCATTAAGCTTTGCATTAAGAGCATCTCCTCTTCCTCCTTTGTTAATCTTTGGAAGATCTATTTTTCAAGAGATATGGGAGTTAGATAATACTGCGTTTGCCGAAAATGAACACAATAATTCCTAGAAACTAATTTGTAGGTATGTGATTAACTCAATTACCAGTGCGTGACAAGCGAGAGGCTCGTGTGATGTGCGAGGGGTCTAACTCCACCTGGTGCCATTATCCCTTGATTAAAATTGGTAGTACTCCTGATAATAATGAAACACAAAAAGTAGATGATCAACAAACTGAAAGGCAAATAAACCAAAAGCATACAGGTTAACAAGAAAGAACAGTAGACACTCAAAAACCAAATTAATAAAAGAACCAAAAATAACAAAAAAGAAAACCAGAGATTAAAAATCAAAAATTGAAAAAATAAGTTCAAAGAGAAACTATGATAAATCACCACAAGATTTTTTTTCTCAAGTTTTCAGCACAAAAACTCTCCCAAATACCAGGTTCGAGTCAATTGATCACAAACCCAAAACAGATCTCTGTTTTGGTAGGAGAGATTAGGGATACTGATAGTTAGGATGAGAGATTAGGGATACTGATTTGCACTTATAATAATTAAGATCAAGAGAAATAATTGAAGATCAAAATCAAAGGTTAAGACGGTTACCTCTTTCAAGTTCAGAATTAGGGTTTTGTACTTGAGTTTTTTTTTTTTGTTATACATGAAAAGAGGTTTTGTTTCAGGATAAAAGGGAAACGTGATCAGTTATCCGAAGATTATGGCCACTAATTAAAATTTTGGCGGAGTTTTTGAAATATCATGAAAATTTTGGCGGAATGTCTTTTTTCTTTTGGCGGACTAGTAAAAGACTTTTTCCACAACTAAAAAGATTTTATGCCCAATATTTAGTAAGTAAAAATAAAATCTATATTCCCAGTATATATAATCTAAATATAGCTAAATATTAAGCGCATATCTAACAAAGTGCATTAGGAGGGCGCACCTTTGATTTAAAAAATTCATCTCTCATCTTTACTAATTAGCACTTTTGGGGAAAACAAAAATCAACATAATAATTTTCAGAATATGAAAACAAGTACCTGACCTTTTAGACATCTTGGGCCTTGGGAGGGGGAATCCAACAATTAACCAAAACAGCATTAGATACAGCAATGAGATGTGGTCCATAGTTTCCTTCGAACTCCATCACATAAGCAATCAGTGCCATTACCTGTTTGTGCAGATAAACAATAAAAATTCCATATCTGTATCAATTAATTTAACTGTTTAAACAAAGGTTTTCTAGCAGATTAAGTTCCAAAAAGATGGAACAAAAACCACAATATCACTGCGTGCAGTACATGAGCTGAATAAATGACAACATCGACATCAACAACTAGATTGCTCGCCAAGAAAAACCAACCAGATAAACCTTTTCACTTGCGTTCCACCTCTCCCACAGCTGGTGCAATTGCACTACCTTGTTCTGCACCCCTCTACAACCAAAATAAAAACTTTTTAGAAAATAAATAAACAATGGCCAATGGCAAAAATGAAGCAAAAAACTGAATGAATCAAACATTTCTCTACCTTGTCGGTAAGCGATTCCAGATAGTAAAGCATTTGCATCGATAAGAAGCACGCATCAACTCTACGAGCAGCCATCCTTCGACAAACATCAGATATAGTCGTTCCTTCAGGTATAGTTAACGCTTTCAATAAGCTCAAGTTCTTCACCGTTCTTTCTCCACCACCAGACCTTATTCATCAAAACACAGCAAATGAATCAGTTTTAGGGATTGAATAAACAAACTTACGATTGATGAGGGTTTTGTAGAGTTTCCATTGATGTTGTTGTCATTGCTTTGCTTGTTTGTCAAAAAGCAATTTTTTCACTTTAGATGACCACCGCGTTTGAACCTCTGTATTCTCATGATTAAAATAGATGGATGATATCCGTCAACATCACTCAACTGAATAAGAAGTTCGGCACTCAGACTAGATAATGATGCAGAACTAAATCAACCAAACACATCGGTCATAAAACTCCTAGCAAAAAAGTCAAGAACAAGAGTATCACCTTGTACAGGGTCATTCTGGTTCATTCTTGTTGAAGATGCAGCTAAGAACGCTTTACTTGATCCCTCTACTTCAACATCTGCTTTGATTTTAATTTCAATTCCAAATAAGAACTTTGAATTACTCCCAAACTGGTAAAACACATCTTTCAATTACAACTGCATCTCCAGCATTAAGCAACTCTTAAGTTCTTCCGATGCTAATTCAGCATTCCCGTCTCCAACAACAACATCTCTAAGCAATGGAAATGACCAATTCATAAACTTATCAAGGAACTCTCTAATTGCAAGTGATGATTTTATCTTCTATTATCAATTCACAGCTTAACAAAGAGTTACAAGGAGCATAAATCAGCATAAATGTGACCAGGAAACTGACCCCATATGCAATTGCAACAAATCGCCAATCTGAATATGACCTAAAATTCAAATTTCAACGCATCACATACCACACTTGCTATATGTATAACATTAGGAGATTATCGGTTTAGATACAAATTTTGATTGAATACAAATAAAAGAAAAATCCCAACTGCATAAATTTTGATTGAATACAAATTTTAATTGACTAAAATTTGATTGAAATTCGATAGTTCAACGCACCCCAACCTGCAACATATCAAAAATTAATCAATTTAAATACAAATAAAAGCAAAACCCAACTACCGAAACAGCTTCAATTCAATCTAAATAAAGTAAAAATAATGATAATTCAAAAACCCTGTATTACTTACTTATCGAAGAGAAACTGAGAGAAACCTTGAAATGGGGAAAGTAGACGATTGATAAAGAAGTATTGAGTTAAGAGGGTAATGAATCGTTCGATGAAGTGAGTTAATGGGAGCGAGACCAGCTGAATCGTCTTCTTCGGAAACTGTGTTTCTGCTGGTGATTTTATTAGGGCTTGTAATTTGTTGTTGTTGATTAGAGCTATGTCTTGCTAATTTTTTTTTTTTGGTGATGCATCTCTCACTTTCTCTACTTCTCGATCTCTCAGACTTCCATTGTTTTTGATTTTTCTAGTCTAGCTGATTATTTCTTCTCTGGACTAGACGGGTGACTAGACATAACACCGAAGTGGAGAAGCTGACACGTATACAAGTTAGGACATAGGTGTCGTTAATAACAAGAAGGATTATTTTATCTTTTCTTAGTTTCTAGACGTGGTCCATCCACAATGCTACACGTAGCAATAATGTCTTTGTTATTGTCGGAGAAAAAAACGTTTGCTGGACGTTCACCATTTGAAGAAAAAAAAGCGCCTGCCCCTTTTGTTTGCCAGACGTGGTCATACAAGTACTTAACGAATGAACCCTCATTTGGGGCATACATATGGATGGTCTTAACTGGTGTGGGATGATAAGGGGTGTCTAATGAGTGGTTAAGTTACTTAAATACCCTTGATTAATTTTTAATATTAATTTTTTTAGTTTATTTTTTTTAATAGAATATTTTAATAAGCCTTATATAAAATATGATATAAGTTACAAATCAGATGGATCATCATCTGATAAAAAATTTGTCGGAAGCCGAGCAACAAGCTGAGCTCCAACCCCTTTTTGAATCACCACTCCTAATCTATGAAAGAGAAAATCTCCTACGCGTACATTGGCATCATAACTAGCAATGCAGCTACGTAAGCGCTTCAGAAAAACCGTGGTATCATCTCCGAGCTCTCCTAAGGTAGTGAAAGCAAGTGTCCCAAAACTATAACCTTGTGTTGTACACTTCTCCAAGTACTTGGCATTCTTCCTAGAAACAACATTCTTGATAGCAATCCCCAGCGAAAAGGTGCGAACTCCACCTCCAGTGAAGGGTGAAACTCCGGTTACATCAAAACACATGTCACGCCCGTTCTCCCAGTTTAACACGAGAATGTCAGCTGGTCTCAGAGCAGTGCCGTTGTTGGAAAGGAGACCCAAATCAACCTCTTTCCTAGCCAGAACACCCGCTCGATAACACATGTCAGCAATGGTATCGCGCACCAAATCGTGTCTAAACTTTAGGCCCACTTCATTCGCACAATGCAAGGCATAATCTCCAAAAGGATCCATCTCCCTTTTGCGGATGGGGCAGCACCATCCAACTCGAAGAGGGGATCCCAAATCTATAGTTGAGCACCGCACCAATTGCACAGCTCCAATATGTTGATTGAGTCCCACAATTGGGATTGCCATCAAAAAATCCCATGCGTGTTTTGTTTGATTACATTGCCATAACGCCGAATCACGCTCTGTCATAACATAATTGGAGGGAATGTCCTTCTTAATAGCATCAAAGTAGATAGTTGCCAAGGAGTTCATAGAATGGGTGGCAAAATTACTAATGCATACAGGAGGAGCAATCCCACAGAGAGTTGAAGGAGTCCATAGCTTGCTGAAGGGAAAAACTACAGCCACTGATACCAGTATCCCTCAAAATGACAGATTGTAAATCCAGAGTCTGCAAACAAGAGGCAAGATAACAATAATGCTGGGTCTGCAAACAAGAGGCAAGATAACAATAATCCAGGGTCTGCAGAACTTCACCCAAAATTTTCATGTATGCCCCAAATGATGGTTCTAACGAATACCTTGTGCTAGTTAGATGTATGTATCTAAATTTAATAAGGGCACCTGCCCCTTTTTCAATAATCCCACATTGCCTAGGCCAACGTAGGTTGTGCGGTTAATAAATTTTGGATAATTTTATCCTTGTAGATTGGTTTTCGAGGTTAGTTTAGGTTTGTCAATTTCTATCACTATGTCAGGGCCAAATTTCACACAACGATTCATCCGTGTCCATCAAAGCCAGACGCCACTCAACGATATTCATGTCCATCAACGATTCATCCGTGTCCATCAAAGTCGTTCATCCATGTGTCCATAATTTTCGTATGCCATTCATGCCCTGCTCAAGTATATCATTATTTGTGTATCGTATACCATGCCATACGCCACTCAACGATATCCGTCTTCGTCTGTCCGTCCATGTGTCCATAATTTGCGTATCTCATTCATGTATGTTGTATTTGTGGCTTTCGTGACATTCTAAGCTTCCGTGTTATAGCTTTTGTGGCTTCCGTGTCATTCTGTTTGTTGTTGATGTAATGACTCGTCCCTTCGTCAATATTGTCCCCACTTAGCCACTGCGGTCATCCGGCACTGTGGTATTTTTAACAGGTGTCGCTGCGGTCATCCGGCAACAACTTCCCAAGAGGTCACACATCCCTAGACTGCGCCATCCCGAGCACGCTTAACTGCAGAGTTTTCTTCCAACTCTGGAGTCAAAAGTGTTGAAAAGGCCACGGTGTTAGGAAAGAACAAACCATCAATTACAAATATTTCATTCGGCCGACCACTGCTGAATATCTGGGTATTACAGTAGATATACTTTTGTTGGGTAAGATGTGTTACAGCATTGCTCGGTCGAACTCGCAACCTTTGTTATCTCAAGCTTGTTGTCAAATTTAGTTGATCAAAACTATGTCTTGAAATTTAGTTGATCAAAACTATGCCGGCATGGTTTTTCAATATAGAAAATCAAAACCGGCATGGTTTTTCCATGCCGGCATGAACAGTAAAATATCCCCCATTTACTTTTTATATCCCCCAATTAATTATACTACTTTTAAGCAATCTTCAATTTCAATTCCGGAAAGCAAATATAAACGAGACCGTTGCTTACTACAACAGATTAGCTACAGACCACATGAGGTCAGATGAAAACCTTAGAGTCCCTTTGAGAAATCTTCGATTTCAAGCATGTAATGTAATATAAATGTAATTCACTCTGCTGCTCTCTATAACGAGGAGTTAGAGATTCACATCAATGAATGAGGTTATTCCTCCTTTTTTAATAAAAATATATAAATTTATTTCTCTTTAAAAAATTTGAAGCTGCTTTTAACTTATTCCTATTAAAATATCAAATTCTGATCGCAATTATTCAATTTGATGCAATCATAACAACTCAAAAGGATTGAATTTCTAATTTCTTTAATTTTACACGAAGTCATTCAAATTTGATGTCATTTTTTTCTTAATCCAACAATTTCACTAGAAACATCCAATCTCACTACATACAATATTTATTTTCCCAATTTGCTTTCTTAGTTTATCCATTGCATTGATAGTCTGTTCAAATATGGTGACTAAAATGTATTCGATGTACTAACCTCAAAATCAATTTTTGTTTATTCCATTTTATCATGTTCAACCGATTTTCTTTAAAAAGCTCGAAGCTGCTTCAATTTTTTTTACTATGAAAGTATCAAATTTTGATTACAATAATTCAATTCGATGCAATCACAATAACTCAAAAGGATTGAATTTTGGATCTCTTTGTTCCATACTCGAATTCGTTTTTTGTTTGATGTCATTCTATTAATCCTATAATTTCACCATAAATTCATCCAATGGACCACATAACTACATTTACTTGAGCATCTTAAAATCAATCAAAAATTTATAGGAACTGGCTAGTAAAATTGTGCACCACCGTGTCTTCACCTTGGAAAACAATCGCTTTGCTTGGTGAAGTAAGTCAAGTTACAAACAGGATCCCAACAATAGTCGGTATTCAAAATAAAATTCACAAAAGATTCATATTTCCCATATCATAGAATCAGGACCTGCAACTACATGAATCATGTTCGAATACTTGAGTTGTCAAGAATAAAATAAAACAGAAGGAAATCTGAGGTATAGTTAGGGTTATCATGTTCTTGGATGTACAAAGGAATAGAAGGAAAACTTCTACACATTGTTTTCATAGTTCAGCATCGGAATTAATTTTTTTTTTAAAGAAATAGTTTACACAAACATATTGAATTCATCAGAGTAATGCGCCAAATCTGAAATAAAAAAATCAAAAACTGATTCCATATATCAGTATTAAAATCGGATCAATACAAAATCTATATAATGAAGAAATTGATAAATACCGCCCTTCTGATCTGAAACATCATCTTTATCGGCATGAGGATGATCTAAAATTCAACATGAACAGTGATTAAGAAAGAGAAAGGTTTGGTGTGATGTAAAGATAGATAAAAAAGGCAAACAAAAACTTACCTTCTTCGTCAACAATGATGAATGGTTTCTTGGTTCAAGTCGATCTCTTTCTTCTTCGTGTGTTTCTTCATGTTGGATATTTTCAACAAACCCTTGAATTGAAGACATTTAGACAGCTTCCGGGGTTCAAGTCGATCTCTTTTTCTGTTCTAACGTTTCTATTGTCAGTTAGATAGATATATGGATAAACAGATAGATTTGTATCTTATGCAGATTGTGAAGATCTTATATAAAAATATTACTGCCAACCTAGCACTAGAAAAACGCAAAATAGGATTTATCCAAACATATGGGTGGGAAGTTTTTTGCTAAAACAGAATTAGATTGTTTTGGAGGTAAAAATTAAAATTTCCGCGCAAATATAGTTATTAAAAAATCCCACCAAAAAACAGGTAAAAATAAATAAATCGTGTCACAGTACCTCCTTAAAAAATTCCATCTCTATCTCGTGTTATCACACGTGTCCGATAAGTTCGATAAGTTCTATTCTTTTTCTTTTTACTTTTGAAGCAATAAGTTCTCATCTCAAACGATTCTCTTCGGTTCGATTTGTCAAAATCAAGGTAAACTTCTTCCAAAATTATACAGCAAGGATTCAACATTTCAGTGTTGTTTCTCCGCTGCAAGACCGCTATAACATTCTTTCTTCTACTGCTTGAGCACCATCACCACGGCACTAGCTCAATCATTCAATTCTATAAATCTGTAAGAACTAAACTCAGTAATTTTTTATTTTTTTTTGTACTTAATTCTGTTGTAAGATGTGGGTTTTTTTTCAATTCGGCATTTAGTCAGTTAACGTGTTCTAATTTGGTGTTGAGATTGAATATTTTTAGGGGTTTGTTTCAGTAAGGGTTTGAGATTTCCGGCTATAGTTGGGATTGAGTTTGTTGGATTTGATAGCGGAATTGCAGTGAAAAGATTCATATGTATTAGCTCGGTCACAGATCCAACTTTCCTCTACACACATAGGGTTGTTCTTAAGAAAAGAGGGAATAAAAAAGGGATTTTTTTTTTTAAAAAAAAATCAAAAAAATGGGGAAGACTATTTTTTATAGGCAGGAAGTAGAGGTTGATTTGCTCAATTAGTTTTATAACTTAGTCTAGTCTGAGCACAACCAGTTTAAGCTTCTTTGTCAAAAGAATGATAGACAGATGTTTGATAAAATGCTTAAATGATAGGTTTGTCTGTCAGATCTGCTTGACAACAATTTTGACCCTCTTAGAAATAATACTAGCTTAAGGTCAGTTCTGCGATTGCGGTGATACTCTCTGTAGGGTTTTTTGTAATTCAGGCCACTATATTTGCTTCAGAACAAGAGCAGAACAATTAGGGAGTTTTTAAGGAAGATTAGAGATCTCTTTACTTGGAGATGATGATCTTCTGGTTTTGTTGGGAAATTTGGTTTTTATTTCATTAATTATACTTACTAGTACTTGATTTGGATATAAGCTTCTGTCTTTTGTTGTTATATATAGTGAAAGATCACTGTATAACTTGGTACCTGATTCTTAATCAATTAAAGACATACGCAGGCGAACGTATAATTAAGATCGACGGTTCAAAGAAATAGTTTATTTCTGCATTTTGACTTGATTGTATGAATTTAGCGCACGTGTATGTACTTGAAATATTAAAATGTTATTACATTAGGTGGATAAGGATATCAACTTGACTATGTTTTGCAGTGTCATGTACTGCGCTAAGGCACAATCTTTCTGGGAGTTTAGCTAGATTACTGTTTAATTTATTCAAATTTTGATTCATTATACCTTACTTTTGATCTGGTGTATGACAATTGCGCAATGTGTCGCAGGTTGAACACTATACATTCTCCATTGCCCTAAATAAAGATATCAGATTGCGAAGGAGAACCATTTAATTTTGAAGTTGAATCATTAGAGTCTGGTAATGCCATCGGAAACCATCTATTTCTTTTCTTATTTTCTCATCGGTCTGGTTCAATGAAACTTGTTGAACTCATCTAAGTCATACTGTTTGCTGGTAGTCATATACCCACTGGTTGAATGGGATTTTGTTAGGGATGGGAGCAAAAGGCAATTGAATGGAGTCTTTCTTGTATATGGTGTTCATTTGAAGGCTTATTAATCAAATCCCTATTAGGGTAGAGGATAGTTCACCTTGAAATATTTTGTGCAGTACTACGAATGGTTTTATCTTCATAGTTTTTTAGTAGTGAATGTCACACTGTAGCAAATTGCAGCATCGTCCATATGTTTTCTGCTAATTATACCTCCATTATCATTCATTTGCCTTCAATTTATGTTTTTACGTGTGGCGAGAATTTGAACTTCTAATTTTCTTAAATGTCATGATTATCTGGAGGACTAGGCCTCTGTCAGATTCTATGAACTTTGTGATTAGCCTATTTTAGGGTGAAAGGGTCACGATACTAATACTGAAAGCATACTAATGGTGTCCTGCGGCCAGACCCCTGCATACTATTTTCCTGTATTGGCCACCATATTAGCATGGGTGCTCAGCCTAGCAAGAATCCTTCCCTGGAATTTGGGCAAGCATAGTTAAATAAGAATTGTAATTTAATGCAAAATTTGATCTTCACTTTGTTGTTTTTTGGTTCTAAATTGGAGAATTTAAACACTTGTTTGACATCCTGAATAAGAATTGAAGCTGTAGTATTGGTACTTGATAGTGACGTGTGCAGTGTCGCTTGCCGTCGTAGTTTGAGATAACTTAGGTTTCTCAGGCCATGTAAACTGATGGTGGAATAATGAAGCTCATTCCATTGGGAAGATCCACCTCAGTAGTTATCTATGGCTGTAAATTTCTGTTGCATGTTAAGAGAATTGGATGGGGAAGGGAAAAATGTTGATAACCAGCTTGTTTCTCCTCAGTCCTCATTTATCTGGATCACTCATTTATTTTTGTAGTGGCTTGTTTGTACTACTGCGGAGATTCCATAAACTGTTCGATTTTTGCTGGTCTTTTTCTTTTTTTGGTTCTCTTGTTTGACTCACATCCTCAATGCTGTCATTCACCTGAAACTTGAATGTAATCTATCTAAAACCCATGTCTTTAAATGTATATATTTTCAATATTTAGTTGTCTAGTATTTTTGTATTCACATTTTGGTATGAATTTTAGGTGCTGTAGTAAGTGAGCGCAAGTCGAATGGCTCTTTGCTTATTGCAACCAGTGGAGGGTTAAACCAACAAAGAACGAGGGTAAGTGAAAATATGCTAACTGTGTAGACTATAAAAATATGCTAGTCAGTGAAAATTCACTAGGAATGCCTGTTTTTGATGCAAGTGTCTCTTGATATTCTTGTTGCTGTAACCCTGTGTATTTATATTCGTTTTTGTTGTTCTGCATACTTGATCATAATGACTTCTCCTCAGGTTAGTCATAATGACTAAGCTTTTCCTTATCATTTTACAGAAAGTTAATTTTAGTTTAGTTAATGAAATGTATAGTAGAGAACTTATGAGTAAGTTGAAATGTATAGTAGCATCTGGTTCAGGTTTCTAGTTTCTGTATGAGTGCTTTGTGAAGTATATACACGTTACCAAATGATACAAATTAAAGACTTTATTATGGTTTGTGATCCTTATAATCTAAATGGCTAAACCCTGTTTTTGAATTGTAATATGATCTTTGGGTGGGTGTCTCTTGATGTTGGTCCTGTTAACTTCCAAAGTTGTGAATCTTGTAATATATAATGTCATTAATCTGTAGGTTCTTATCCGTTGAATAATTTGTTGAATTTATGTGGATCACGTAATATCGATAGCTTCACTAGTTTTGTAAATCATTCTTATCCTTCTTGCTGGGAGTTAAAATACGATGAATACAATGTGGTGTTTGCTTGTCACAATGGATTCTTTGATTAATGACATCAATTGTTTCATATAGAGTACTCGTTTGGTTTCGTGTACTTCTATTTCATTTGTTCTAATTGATCAAAGGTTCTTTATTCTTTAGTTGAATATCAAGGGTTTATTATAGAACCAGGCCTCTGAAATGTATATCTATACTGCCGTATTATCTATTGTATTTGTGGTAATTGGGTATTGCTGTGTTGTGTGATTATATAATTTGATGGTTGTTGGCATTTTTTAAATATCATAAACTCATTTGTAATATTGCAGGGAAGTGGGATCGATAGTCAAATTATGTCTGTGTCCATATTCTGCTAGTTAGGCAAATTGTTTATATTTTAAATTAATCTCAGTCTATGTGCTTTGCTTCCTTGAATGATGAACTGGATACTTTATGGTTTTGTGTCTCATGTGCTAGTACGTAACATGTAGAGAATAAAAAATGCTCAACTTATATGTGTAGAGCTTGAAATTCTGAATGTTAGTTGAATACGCCAAAATCTGTTAAGTTTGACTCGTTTTTATCGGCACCATCTTATTGGCTCATAGAAGTTTAGAATACAGTAGACGTGTATTCTGAATGTTACTTGATGGCAGTCAAGTTGTTTAGGAAGGTTCTTTAATGTTTTACATATATTTTAGACTTTCAAGTTGTACATTCATCTATGTCTATGGCTGACCACCCCAGGGCAGTTAGCTTGGGTGTGATTTTGTTGAGTATAATTGCGATGGTGGTCTAGTAGTATACTGTAGGAACGTATTAGGTAGTGAAATGTTTACTTGCTTGATTTACTCAGAAAAAGTGATATGAGGGTTGATACTGCCATAGGTATATGGACTAAGTAAGAGTACTATTTTATTACTTGGTTCTTTAGGCAGTTGCGTAAGTCTAATGTCGTGTTTCTGTGGCATGGAAGTAGCATGTTTTGTTTAAGAAATTCTAACATGGTTAACATATAGTTCAAGTATTTTGTCCTACATCTCTTGTTAAATTTCTGCGGCGTTTCTTTGGAGGACATTTAATTATGGTATCTTGGTTTGAATCTTGGGTTTGAATCAAGTATACACCGTTCTTATTTTCCATTCTTTTTTTCTGTATTAGAGGCTAAGTCTTATTAGTTTGTTTTTCCAGGAATTTAACTGCTACAATATGGATAAGAGTTGGATGCAAGGAAAATCTAGGTTGCATCCTGCATACAAAAGAGGTCTTAAAGAATTTATCATGATTGTTCGCGATCACACAGATAGCATGGGAAGGACTCGTTGCCCGTGCGCCCGATGCAAAAATAGTCATTTGGAGCCCATCCAGGTGGTTGAAGATCACTTGGAAGATTTTGGCATAGACAGGAATTATACACTATGGATACACCATGGCGAAGATTATGAAACTGTCTCTGATGACGACGATGTTGATGAGGAAGAAACACAAGGTTATACAGCTGATGGGGTTAGTGAACTTCTTGAAGATGTGTGTGCCAGAGCAAACAACAATGAAAGTTCAGGTACACAATACAGTTGTGAAAACATAGATATGTTTGATAGTCTCTTGAAGGATGCCTGCGAGCCTTTGTATCCTAATTGCAAGAACTTTTCGAAGTTAGAGTTTGTTATGAGGTTGATGCATATCAAGATAATGAATCACATGAATAACAAATCATTCCAGATGATCCTTGATTTGATTAAAGCGGCATTGCCTGAAGGTGAGACACTTCCAAACACCTACTACGAGGCTAAGAAATTATTGAGGAACCCTGGACTTGGTTATACAGTAATTCATGCATGCAGATATGATTGTGCACTTTTTTGGAAGGAAAATGAGAATCTTGAAAGGTGTCCCAAGTGTAATGAGCCAAGGTATAAAGTCGTCGAGGGAAAAGGAAAGAAGATACCTCAGAAAGTACTGCGTTATTTTCCACTCAAGCCAAGGCTGCAGAGATTGTTCATGTCAAGGATGACTGCTAAAGATATGAAATATTGGAAAAAATACAGAAAGCAGAGAAAATGTTTTTAGGCATCCAGCAGATTCTAAAATTTGGCAAAAGCTCGACAAGAAACATAAGTGGTTTGCCAAAGATTCACGTAATGTCCGTCTTGGCATTGCAAGCGATGGGTTTATTCCATCTAATGACCTCAATGGAAAACCACACAGTATTTGGCCTGTAATTGTTGTTCCGTATAATTTGCCACCTTGGAGATGCATGAAAGAGCCTTTCATATTTTTGACTCTACTTATACCAGGACCTAACAGTCCCGGAAATGATATCGACGTTTATCTGAGGCCGCTGATAGATGAATTAAAAGAGTTATGGGAAATTGGTGTGCAGACTTTTGATGCAGATTCGAAGGAAGTATTTCAGCTTCATGCTGCGTTGTTATGGACGATCAATGATTTTCCTGCATATGGAAACTTATCTGGATGGAGTACTCATGGGTATCTAGCTTGTGCTGTTTGTAATAAAGATACACGCTCGATGTGGTTGAAGAGTGGACGGAAGATATGTTACATGGGTCATCGACGTTTTTTGCCTCAAACTCATGCTTGGAGAGACAGGGGCAAACATTTATTTGATGGAAAAGCCGAAAAAAAGCCAAAGCCCAAGGAGTTGTCTGGAGATGATGTGTTATTACAGCTAGAAGTCGTCGAGAAGCAAGATTTTGGGAAGGCACCGAACACCAAAAAGAGGAAACGGTATGATTTTGAATTAAATTGGACAAAAAAGAGTATTTTTTTCGAATTACCATATTGGAAGATTAATAAATTGCGGCACAACGTTGATGTTATGCATGTGGAGAAAAATATTTGTGATAGTGTTGTAGGAACGCTGATGGACATAGAGAAGAAAACTAAAGACACCATAAGATCTAGAGCAGACCTGGAAAGATTGGGTTTGAAGAAGGAGCTGCATCTAACTAAGAGAGGTAACAAGTTAATTAAGCCACCTGCATCTTATACTTTATCGGTTCCAGAGAGAAAAATATTATGCGAGTGGTTGAAGTCGGTGAAGTTTCCTGATGGCTATGCCTCAAACATTGCTCGGTGTGTAAAGGAAAAAGATGGTAAGATATCTGGAATGAAGAGCCATGATTGTCATGTATTTCTACAACGGATTCTTCCTGTTGCACTGCGTGGTTTTCTGCCGAAAAGTATATCCAGTGCATTAGTTGAGCTTGGTGTTTTCTTTAAGGAATTGTGTTCGAAGACACTAAGACTAGAAGTACTAGAGAAAATGGAAAAGGATGTTGCCGTACTACTATGCAAGTTGGAGCAAATTTTTCCACCAGCATTTTTTGATATTATGGTTCACTTGATAGTTCACTTACCACATGAAGCTATTCTTGGTGGACCCGTGCAATATCGTTGGATGTACCCAATTGAAAGGTAATTAGTATCACAATTACTCTTTTTTTTTTTTGAGGTTATACTACTTTGCTCAAGTATCCGTATCAGATGATGTACATGTTTCTAAATACAATTACAATGACGTAAAACCTTCACTGATGCCACCTATTATAAACATCTCCATCCGTAGCTTGAGTTTTTGAATTCAGTTGATAGGTGATCTGTCTTTATATGTCATTCGCTTATATGTCTGTAGATATATTTTACAAAGTGATCAAACAGAGTGGTGACGATACTATCTACCCGTACTAGATAATTTTCCAAATCTCATTACTTTTTCTAAACCTGACGTGGCTTTTGGTTTTGGTCATAAGACAACTAACTTTGAACTTATTGAATCTGTCTATTATATTGTCTTTCACTGAATCAATGTCTGATCTTGAAATAGGTATTTACGTACACTAAAGCAATATGTACGAAACAAGGCACGCCCTGAAGGTTCTATTGCCGAGGCATACATCAACAACGAATGTCTTACTTTTTGCTCTATGTATCTACATGGAATTGAAACACGTTTTAACCGGGAAGATCGAAATCATGATGGTGGCTCTGGACAACCAGTTAAGGGGCTGAGTGTTTTCTCAAATGATGCTCGACCGCTTGGAGCTGCTAAAAACGTAATGTTGGACGTGAAAGATATCAGCAAAGCTAGATTTTGTGTTCTGAACAATACTAGAGAGCTATTACCGTACATTGAGTAAGTGGATATAATTTATAATGAAGTTATTATTTATAATGGTTATGCATAATTTAAAGAATGAGGTTTTCATATATCGTGCATTTGCAGACAGCATATGGATGAACTAGAAAAGGAAGACCCTCATAATGTGGATATGAGACATGAAAGATATTTTGCTAAATGGTTTGAAGAACGGGTAAGTAGTAAATCAGATTATTTTATATACCTAGACGTTATCATTGATGTTATCGTAGTTTGAAACCATCATTAGTAATGTACGTAGCATACTGTTGTAAAAAGATGCATGTCTGAGACTTAGTATATTCATGGGTGTAGACTGTGTTAGTTGAATGAGGAGTATTTTCGGTAATTTGAGAATGTCTACATAGTCAGATACTCATTTTTATCTTGATTATATTGTATTTGTATATATACATATAAATGAAATGGGTAATTTTGAATTGTTGGTGATAATGAAGAAAATGAGATACGTGTTAGCCAAGATATATGCACATAATCTTAAAATAAGAAGATGACCAGCAAGTACCTTGATGTGACGCCATTTTTATTAACTGCAATATTTTTTATTTAATGTCTTAGAGTTTTAAGACTTAAATTCTTATAGTGTCATTATGTTATTTGGTTCTTGTGGTTTTGTACCCAACTTGCTCTTTTACACTCTATCATTGGGACTAGAATTAACGTTTTATCATTTTGTAGGTGAATCGTTTACGAGAAGAGAATCCTCTTAATGTTTCAGATGAAATGTATTCACTAGCGAGTTGGCCCTCATCCACGCGTAGTGCGATATAGTGGGTGTATCGCTAATGCAATTCGATTTCATACAAGGGACCGAAGTAAACTTGCGAACACGGAATAGTGGTGTTGTAGTAAAGGGGAGCACCAGTCTAATGTTGCTGATTTTTATGGTGTGTTAACAGATGTCTTAGAGCTAAGTTACCTGTATGGAAAGAAAGTTTTTCTTTTCAGATGTGATTGGTGGGACACCGACAAGAGAAGGAAAAATATTGTCACTGATAGTCACTTCACTAGTCTTAACTTCTCTCAGACATGGTACAAAGACGATCCTTTTGTTCTTGCTGACCAAGTGCAACAAGTTTTTTACCTTAAAGACCTTAAACTGCGCGGAAAATGGTATGTTGTTCAGCGTGTAATGCCAAGGAATGTTTATGATGTCTTAGAGAAAGAGGTTGGGCTAGAACCAAACAATGGCGACGCATATCAGCAAGATGAACACTTCACAACAGAAAATATCGTCCAAGATAATTCTGGATGCAATGAGGAAGCTACTAATTCAAGTTGGAATAGAAATGATGTCGCCGCTGAAGAAGTTGATATAGATACTGTTATTGCTGATCTTGAAGGTTCCGAGGACTATATTGAAGAAGAAGAAGAAGAACTTGAAGGAGAAGGTGGTCTTTTGAGTGAATATGATAGTGAAGATGAAGGTGTTATATCAAGTGGTGAAAGTGATATTGATTAAAATGTAGTGTTTCTCAACCACTTTTTTTTTTCCTTTTCTTTTTCCTTTCTTTTTGTGTATGTGCGCGCTGTAGACCTCTTTTTTCCTTTCTTTTTGCAAAGGATCCTTGTTGCTAGTTCCTTGGATACGTTGACCAGTCATTTAATGAAAGTTATCATTTTGAACCTAGGTTCTTAAATCGTGAATCAAAACGTAAATCGTTTTTCTAATTTTATGAATCGTATTTTTGCCAACAAATAATATTTTTTATGGGTAATATTTGACCATAATTATAACTTATGATATTATAAGTAGAGTATATCGTTACATATCATTGCCAACGGCCGAGTTGGCGCAGTGGTAGCATGTTGTCTCAGGTTCAAATCTCACTACACACTTAATTTTTTCATAATTTCATATGTTGTCTCAGGTTCGAATCTGACTACACACTTAATTTTTTCATAGTTTAACCAGAAACAAACAAAAAACAAAGTATGGAAAGGAGACGCACCACACAGCTAAATTTACATTAAGAAAATATTTTTCACTCTAGCCCATAGAAAAATTGTGCAACATTAATAAGCATCGTCAAAATTGTGCATCGTAGTGGATATAAAATTAGAATGAAAAACTCAAATCATATAAATTCTAATCAGCTAAGACGTTGAACTTGTAGTTATAACATGAAAAACTACAAACTATTTTTTTTTATGACATATGAAAATGTTTACAATAAAAACCATTTATTATGCATTATATACGTCAAGGATAACCATTGTATTTACAACATTTTATATTATCGATAATGTAAAAAAGGTATTTCTAATAGATGCATGCGTCGCAAAAATGTTATTATCGTGACATTATTTTTGAGTGGCAAATAAAGGGTTTTACCAACATCATAAAATGTTAGTAATACATGAGCTTATTTTCAACGGATGAGAGTGCTAGGAAAAATATATTATTCTCAACGACTACACAATGTCGTGAATAATTGGATATTTGTGACAGATTTTAGTGCTAACAATATACATGATTATTCGTAACATTTCAAAAATGTCGGTTATAAAAAATAATAACTATTTTAAATTAAGAATTAGAAAATAATAAATTTCCCACACTTAAAAACGTTGCGAAAAAATCATATTAATTTTATTTATTTTTTATTTTAAAAATGAATATTTGCGACAGAATGACAGGTGTGGAAAGTAACCTATACTGACACTTCTAGGGATTTAGCTAACACAATATTTTTGTGACACTAAAACTGTCACGTATAACTAATATTTATGACGTTTTCTATTATGTTGCAAACATAATGTCACAAATACGTCTGTTTGTTGTAGTGAAAAGTCCAAAAATAAAGTCCAAAAATTAAAAAGTCCAAAAATAAAAATTACAAAAATAATTACCTAATTACAGTTTCTAAAAAAATAAATAATAATAACACTATATACAAAATTTTCTTCTTCACTCCGTTCGGATCTCTCTTTTCTTTCCTATTTTGGCTTTGCTTTTCTTTTCAAGACTTTCTCTTTTTCTTTCGCTCCACTCCAAATCTGAAAGCAAACAAAATACCAAAACGCGTAAAAAGAACAAAAATAATAAAAAAAAAAACCTAAAAACAAATCTATACACAAGTCCGCGTCGGCGCGCAAAAATTGATGATTATTTTCAATGATGTTGTAGTAAGAAAGGTTATCGTTCACTCGGACTTGATGAGATTGATTTTAAGAATTAATAAAAGAAAATAAAAGAAAAATATATACAAATATTGTCACAGGATGAAGAGTCACTAGGACGCAGGATTTTACTGCTTTTCATATTCTTGTGGTTCGATCATTAACTCTCTAGACAATATAGCTCAAACAAAAAGAAGTTGTGACTCTAATTCCTTGCCAAAAATAGATTTCATAAAACATTATCTGTAAGTCGTAAGCATGACGCATCAAAAGTAATTTAAACTAAGTGACCGGTTGTCAGCCGAGCAAAAATAATTTCACTTTCTCACTCTACTAAATATGAATGAAGTACGTGATAAGAAAGAGTTCGTATCCACAGAGAGGCAATTGTTGTTATGCGATTTTCAGTTTCTAAGGTAACCAAGGGGGGATTTTTGTTTTATCTAAGCAATAAAAGTAATTGAAAGCAATAAAATAATTTTGAATAATCAATAAGGAGAAGATATTGGTCATGGGATAGTATCATTCACAAACATGTATTTTCATCAATGATTAGAATTGATAATTTAATCTCTCATTTACTAAAATTCCTAGGATACCTTGATCGCAAGAGTATCCCGCTAATTCCCTGATTTCATCACAACCACATTAAAAGATGTATATGTGAATTCTTCCTAGAAAGCAACCTAATGTGTAAAAGCACAATCAAGTTTAACTCCCTAAAAGCACTAAGTTCTATGTAATAAGACTAATCAAGGCAATCAAACGTGTAAAAGCACTAATTCAATTTAACCAAGGTTATGATTCATATGCAATTATAAAGATGTATCACTACAAGTAATAACCACACTATGCTACTTAGAATCAGGGATAAACAACTATTTCGTATTGAAAACCCTAATCTAGCAATAGAGATGAATGTAAATCGGATTGATTCCGGACTCAACCAAACAAACAATCAAATCATATGACAATATTAATAATGAATCATAAACAATAAAGTATTGAGACAAAACTAATTCATAGATTTAAATAACATGTTGAGAAATCAACTTTATCCCATAACCAATAATATGTATTTAGCTACTCATAGCTATGGAGTTCATCATAAAAATATTAATTGAATAGAAGAAGATCAACAAAAGCAAACCCTAGAAGCGTAAACAAAAGCGGCTCTCTCCAAGTTCCAAGAATAATATGTGATACCCCAAAGTTGTAAAAATCTTTCCTTTAAATATCTCTCTTGTTTCCAAAATTAGGTCTAATCTCAAAGGTCCAATAGATAGAAGTCCACCAAGCCCATATGTGAGAAAAACCCATGTAGAAAATATGCCCAAAAACTGTCGCCGGAAAACTGGTATTGTGGCCGGAAAATGGCCGGAAAATATATCTCAGGTGACCGGCAAAGTCCACCCGGTCACCGGTCAACGATTCAAATCGGCCAGGTCAACTCAGTCAAGTCACTGAGTTAAACCGGGTCAAGGCTCGGCCAGAGTCGGGTAGCTAATCGGGCGAGTCAGGTTTGGCTCAGTCTGATTCACTTTGGCCTATGCCATTGCACTGGCATGATTTGAATGTGATGCACCATCCTTGTGCTTCATAAATGCCTATCCAGCCATGATGGCTATGCCTTCTTCACAACTGCAGCTTCTACTATGTCCATCCAATAGCATCAGCTCCATCTCTTGCCTGTTGCAACCTCATCAAGACCACCACCATATTCTTTGCATTACAACAACAAGCCATTCTACTAACCACTGTACCAGCAACCCCCAACACTCATCCATTCAAACACAACCTGTAGTTCTTCATCTGAGAAACACAATCACAACACCACAGACACTGCTCCATTTCAACTGCAGTTGCAAAAACGCTTTGAACTGCAAGCCTAAGCATTCATCTAAGCCAATCCCATTACCAGGTCTAACCCCATGAACATCATCACCATCTTAGACCCATCTGTAACTCCAATGCCATTCCATGCTCAGCTGCATCTATCTTCATTCCAAATCAACCGACAGCTTCAGTTCAGCTACCACACAGACCAGCTACATGAGCATCAACATCTCAATCAATTCCCTTCTCTACAGTTTCAGTTAAATTGCAACCGTAACCATCATTCAGATCAGCTGCTCCTTGTTAGCAGCATCACCATAAACTCAAGAGCAATCTCTGCATTTCTAGCCAGTCCATTGCAGTAGTTTATAACAACATCAGTAGCAGACAATACTAGAACCACCATCTGTACCATTCTCTGGCTCAGTTCTGCTGCAGCATCTTTATCTCAATTCCAAACACCATTTCATTCAAAGCAGCAAGAACAGCTCCCAATCTCTATCCATTCATCCATTTGACTCTGCCAATTCTTCTCAGCACAAGAACTCCAAATCCAACCCTCCAGTTCAAGCTTCTCATCTAGACCCATTTGTAGCTTTGGCACCCACATGAAGTCTCTTAAACCAACAGCACCTGCAACATCTCAGCCTGCCTTGACCCATTTTTTCTTCAACTGAATTCTTGCCTTAACCAGCTGCAACTGCAACAGCTTCTCAAAATTTTCAGACCCTGCTCAATCAACATTAGTTCATAGGCAAACCCATTTACAGCTCCATCACTTCTCCATCTCTAGAATCCATCCCCGCTCTGCAACAAAGCTCAATACAATCTTGCAACTGCAACTTCAGCATACTTCCTAGCCCTCTGCAATTGCTTCAACTCCAGCTGCAGCTCACTAGTACCTTGTAGTTTGTTGCACCAGCAAATCCCCCATCTTGTTTCCTTGATTCCTTCCAACTTCACAACTCAACAGCACAAACTCCTCAAATTCATCTCAACAAACTCATTATCATTCTTCCTCAGAATCACATTTGGTCCCAATTATCAACCAACAACACCATTGTCTTCTTCCCTGGTTCAAACTAGTCTTCAAACTCCACTAGATGTTTATTATTTTGAACCCAAATCAACCTCAATCTTGAACTACAACCACCACACTAATTCGAGCCCACCCGATTCACACAAACATTCAACAAAAGCCATGTCTTTAACAACTTCTTTCCACCTGAATTTCAGCTCAAAATCTCGCCTGAGCCACACATCTGACCATGCCATTCCATGTATGTCTTGACTGCTCTAAACCCCTGTCTCCATTCTACGAAAATAAACCCACCGGTCATGGCTAGATCAATGGCAATAGAGACCCTAGTTTCACCATCTCAGATTCAATTCACCAGATGAAACCTGAGTTAATCGACTAATTTCTTCATCGTCTCATCTCACTGATTCTCTCAATTTCAGCAGCAGTGGCTCATCAACATCATCTTCTTCTCGATCTCAAAATCAAAATCACCACAAAACCTAATTTCAACACCGTTCTTCAATCACTGCTCAAACCCTCTTCATCTCTGTGTTATTCTCTCCATTGAACTCTATATCGGTCTCTTGATCCCTAATCTCTCTGAACTTATCCCTTTCATTGAACAATGAAGCCGCCATGGATATTTTCTTTCTTCTCTCTTTTCTAACTTCAGATCGACACAATAATGAGGAGAAGATATTTGTGGGTTGTAATGAATGGAATTACTGAAGGCACCCAGTATTGGATAAGGGCCACTTGAGTTGGTATTTGGCTAGTCAGTTTCAGATAAATGACAGTCATTCTTCACCTCCTTTGTTGCATAACTTTCGCCGGTTTCAAATATCACGAACTGATATTTTTGCCTTTTCGTTCCAAATTGACGTTTTCTCCTTCTTTTGCTCATAGTGACTTCATTGCACCTAATAAACTCAAAAGCAATCATAAGATACATATTTTACAAGAAAACTACTTTAAAGAAAGCATAAATACTAGATATAAATCTAGGTGTTTTACAACACCTATCACTAAGCATGCGACATCAGACAAAATAACAAATAATTAATAGAAATCATAAAACAATTAAATCTATGCAAAAAGTCATATAAAGAATTAATTCATTTACCACAATCATGAAAAGTTGCTTCCTCCGTTGTCCCGTATGATGGGTTCTAGCTCCGCATATTGGAAACACACTAAGAATAAATTTTCATTGCTCAAAAGAGTTTACAAGAGGTGAAAATGGAATAAATATTGAAAACCGGGTTTGTAACAATTATATTTGTTACAAACCAAACTGTCTACAGAACGATATATATGATGTGTCGTCGGCATGTTCCAAAACGATTTGTCTCTGAACTACGACCCTCAACTGTGAGTCGTTATCATCAGAAAGCAGGAATGACTGCTGCATGTGGGTCTTATGTTCTTCGTGTTCTTCCCATGCAGCAGCAGAAGAGTTTTCTCTGCAACTCGATTCTCGCCTCTGTTCTCGTCCCAACTCTCCCCCAAGCTCTCTCTGTGATCCCATAGACCTATGTATATTCATTTGGCCCGAGAACAAACCCTCATAACTCCCATATATCCGGCAGTTAATCAAGAATATATCCATGCAAGATACGGGAATTTCTTCCCTGATTTAATTCTTCATGCGTTCTTGTACATCTGACACACTCGGTTGATTGAAACACGTTCCCGGAAAGATACGACAATGCAATAGACTCGCTCCAACCTTCCAAAACACATCCAACAATCCCGAGCACACCTCCATCTCTTTGTCGCTTCACTTCAACACGGGTCTTCTAGCCAAATTCAATCGAAACAAAGACCCATACCAAGCACATTAGGCTCAGTCAAGTCATCCCAACCAATCTCGGCCATTGAGTCTCCCTCAGCACGTCCAAAACTCGAACCAAAATCTGCCATAGCCTTTTTATCTTTTCCCGCCAAATTTCAGCTTTCAAACGGAGAGGATGAAGTGCCCCTTATCCTGTGATGGGGTGCCGATAGCAATTAGTGTACCCCTTATCAAATGAGGTACCCCTTATCCAAAATTGGGATTCCGAATAGCACGTGTCCTCCGGATGCCAAAATCAACTTTTTCGGAGCAGAATTTTCCAAAAATGTTTGTTTCCAAAAATGCCTACAAACACATAAAATACCAAAATTAGTACAAAATCGAGTGCCAACAATATATAGTATTGATATCAAATTAGACACAAAAATGTGTCTATCACTTGCTGGGATACTTCATCACGTCTCCACTTCTCCTCCATGTCAATCAAAGCCATGAAAGACTGGGCGCGCACCCGCACGATGCGTAGATGGGTGAGGGACATGCCTTGTATAATCCTAAGAAGCTGCATGGAACAAATGGTTGATTTGGTTTAATATCTCCTCATGTGAAGAAAACTTGGGTTAAATGTCGACTTCAAAAATTTCTCCGAAGAGTCAGAGGTATGATCATCACCGGAAGATCCCATTATGCACTAAAAAAAATAAAATAATAAATTACATTATGTCTGCATCGGCAATCTACATGATGAAGAACACAAAATGGAGAACTAAGAGAAAAGACACGAGACGATACCTGTGAAGAAGATGGGTGCAATTCTATGATGATGTAGTAGCAGGAAATCCCACACTACACCCCTCACAAGAATTCACACAATCAAGTCATTTTAAGATGAACAATTATAGTCTTTATTGATTAAACTCACAAATGTTACAAGATGGAAAGGAAATAAGCTAAAGAATTTACAACCGCTCTAAACTTTCTCTCTCTTAATAACTTGCCCAACACTCGAAAAAGATCTCTCTCTTCTCATAAGCCTATTCGGCTCTTTATATAGGACATTACATAGTGGGTGACAGCTAAGTTGTCATTTATTTCGGATCCGACTTGCGACACTCTCGCAAGTATTCAAATGTTAAATCTCATGGCGCTCCTATATCTCGCTAGGTCTTCACATCTTTCTCGTGCTCAAGTTTTCGTCATCCGTTGCGTCATTTATATTACTTATCCACGATATCTTCGCATAGCAGGTGTGTCGTTTATGGATTTCGCAAGGGTATTGGTGTTGCGATATTATGATCCTACATCTTGCCTCTTCTCATGTCTTCTCTGCGAAGGAGAGAATGTCATGAGAATTAGTACTTTCCAAATGCCACACTGTTCATTTTTTCATATTTTTCTGCAGATTGACATAATTTTGTACTTTTACGCGAATTTATTACACGTATCTCTTCCTCCATCTATTTCTTGACACGTCTTTTTTAACTTTTTCTCAACCATTCATGTCTACTCTTCGCATTAAATGTGTTTGCCTTTTCGAGAAACCTTCTCTCTATATATACCTTTCTTACTCATCTCTTCTTCTTTTTACTTTCCTTCTTGTTTTTTCTCGCAACTTTCTTTCAACATCTCTCCGTAACTTCCGTTTCTGCTACTGTAAATCTTTTTCCTTTCCACTTCTTTTGATCTTCAGTTTCTCTTCATTCCCATACTTTGAAAATGCCTCCAGTTGGTCGTAAATATGAAGCTTCTCTGGACAAAGTGCAAAAGGATTTCGAAGATAAAGGTTTCACGTTGACCACCATTCCCAATCAAGAATCTAAATCCATTTTTTCTGCCAAACTGTTTTCTGATCATCGTTGTGATGATCGGAAATCATAATTTGCTAGGTCGATTCTCGCTGGTCTTCCCATTCCTCTCTATGACCACGATATTCCTTATTTTATGAAATTCTTGCTCATGTGAAATTCTCGCGAGCTATCTACCAACTGAGCCGGGGATTGTATCCGCTTAATGCTTGAGTTCGCCAACCGTGGTCTTGGTAAGGGATCCCTTTACCCAAAAGAAGTCGAGGAGATCCTAAATTTGTGGACTTAGAGATATTCGCCCAAAAAATATACGGTGGAAAGCTTCTTCGAAAACTATGAAGTAATAAACATGAAGAATGATAAAACTCATTTGGGTGCTCGCTTGAAGAGAAGAGAATGTCGCCAGTGATAAAATACTTATGCGAGGATATCGACCGCATTCGCAAGAACAATGTTCCTCGTCATTCTAAAGATGACGGATGGTGCGTCTTTAGTTGGTTTTGAAAGGACCTTACATTTCGGGTTCACATGTGCTCCTCATGAAATCTCGCCAACTATCAACCTTGGTTTTTTAACGCTTTTGAAAAGGAAAAGAGGTATACTTCCTAAATTTTGCTTACTTTATAATCTTCACTCCTTTTTATACCTATTAATATTGCGAAATTTTCAGATTATCAAGTTGAGAAAGAGCTACAAAAGAAATGCTAAGGAAAGTACCCTAGCAGCACTCCGTTCGATCACGGATGAAGTAAGAAATACTTTTCTTTATTATTTTTAACAATATTGTTGCCTCTGTTTCTTATCTTCAAGCGTGTGCGAAGGTTGGTCTTGAAGTTCTGCGAAGAAGAAGAAAGTTCTTAGGTTGCGAAGACCAAAAGCAAGAGTAAAGGTTCTCTTCGCAGGGAAAAGTCTCTTTGCCCCCACCTTCAAAGAAGCGAAAGATTCATTCCCTTCTCCTTCAAATCCTCAATCCAGCTAAATGCTCGAGGAAGATAATGATGATATTGATACTTCTCTCATGAAAGGAGAATTCTCCAATGAATCTTCTATGGCACAATTGTCTAGCATCTTCTCGACTCCATGCAAGGAATTGGAGATGATCGTCTCTCTAGCACGCAAAGCTCTCGCAGTATCTGTGATGCTCCTTTAATAGAGGGTGATGATTCTCTTCATGGGGTCTCCAGGATCAGTGACTCCCGACTTTCTAAATTCGCTTGGTGTCTTGGTATGTCTTTGTTCCCTTATTTCTTCATAATTTCGATTTTAAGTTATATCTTGATAATTTCTTTACTTTCCTTTATAGTCGGGAGAGCTTCCTTTGCTGTTGCCTCGGATCTTGAGAAAGGCGCGAGTATTCTCGAAAAGAAGAATCTTCAATTTTGCAAGAAAACTGGAAGAATCGGAAGGCGGAAAATTTCTTTGCTCTTCATAAAAGAAATGAAGAATTAAATTAGTGCTACTCTTCGCGAGAAAACCAAGCAATTAGAAGGCGATTCTTCCACTCGGGAAGAATAAGATTTCTAGTCATCGAGTGCCAACCAACTGACTTTATGGTATGAGACTTTTCTTTTTTCCTTTGGTTTATTCTCTCATTATCTTCCCTCATATGATTTACCATTTTCGCAGACGTTTATAACCTTTCTTATGAAGCCATTCTTCTTCACTCATTCCCTGATCCTATGGATAACAATGCCCTTCTTGATCACCTCAACGATTCTTTGAATAGTTTTGTTTATGGGTGAAAACTACTCCTGCAGAATTTGGTAATTTGGGGTGTGGATGAGGAATGAAGAGAAATTAATACTTTAAGGAAGAAAATCAGTGATCTCATGCGATGACAAAGATCGCGGGACATAGTCCAAGGTGCTCAAGCATTAGCGAAATTCCAAAAACTCTTCTTGAGGTTCAAATTGAGCAGGATGAATCCATCCGCAAAATGCTATTCTTAGCAAAGAGAGAATCAAATTCGCTGCCTCTTCATAAACAATGACGATGAATTTGCTTGGGCTGCGAAGGTTCTAGATGATGCCGAGAAATAATTTAGGTGTTGCGTTAGTCTTCAAGCTGGCGTACGGCAGTTGATTAGGATATGATTTCACGACAAAGAAGGTTGTTAATCATTCTTCTTTACTTAACGTTTGTTTTTTATAAATTAGTCATTAGTTGCTGATTCATTGTCATATGTTCGCGAGAGGTCGAGGAGAGATTTCGCAAAAGAATCGAAGAACTTGAATCTGGAAGGAAGCGACTCGCAAAGGACTTTCTTCTCGAGATGACAAATATTCTAAATTGAATAAGCAACTACAATTATGCAGAATTTCAAGAATGATGCTATTCTTTTTCGCAATCGATTGATTAAGATGAAAGTGCTATGACGTTACAACGACATTCCTCATTCTTCATACCCTTGCCTCCTTGATGAAATCCACGAGAATGTGCCTTAACTTTGGATATCTCTGATGGCGATCGCTAGCGAAGAAGAGGAATCTGAGTAAAGATGAAGAAATAGAAGGATACGATGAAGATGAAGAAAATGAAGAAGAAGAATCAAGCAAGAAATAGTTACATCTTCTTCTCTTCTCTTTTGTAATATATCGTATATCCATTCTTTTAATCTTCTATTTTTGTAGTCTTTTCCATGCAATTTCTTGGATCTTCAAGTTCTAACTTTGTTGTTCCTTTCTGCGCATGTTAAAAGAGCAATTCTTTTTCTGCAATATAATTAATCAATATATTATCAACTTTTCATTTTATGAGCGCATAAATCTATCATATGAAGACAAATAACATGTCTTTATTCTATACATTCCCATACTTGCCTCTCGTTATTTGCGATTCAAATGAGAGATTGCTTGAGTTACTTTCGAATAGTGATGTGTATCCATGCCTCGATCCTACGCACTTGTTCTGTCGCTGAATTTACATGAGGCAAGGGAAATCCTTGGTTTCTTCCAAGAGATTTCCATTTTTCCCTTTTTCTCTTATGTGGTCTTATATTGCCTTCCTAGTTAAAGGTCTTATTGCGCCAACCCCTCTTGTCGATTGCGACAAAAATTCGCGGGGCGTCTTTGCATTTGCATGCAAAAACCCATTGATCTTGCCTTAACCTTTTCTTTGAAATTTTTGATGCGACAATGGCCGGGCCTAAAAATTCTTTTGCGAAAACAAAGCCCGGCGAGCATTGTCTAGTCTTGCGGCGAGCTAACTCGCGGGCGTCCGCCACACTTTCATGTATCTCCGACTCGCTGATCTCAGCTCTTATCTTTGTCTCTTTGTATTACTGCTCTT